>JAUZND010087651.1:0-32307 GCA_034780555.1 Coelogynopora nodosa
TCTGGGACATCTGCTTTGCTAAATTTCTCAATTAATTTAGAGTGCCTTACTGTATCGAAGGCCTTTGAGAAGTCCAGCGCAATGATTCTTGAAAAGTCTTGAGTTTCTAAATGTGTTGTCAGTACCCGTATAAGCGCAATCAAGGCAGAAGTAGTGCTGCCGGATGGTCTGAATGCAAATTGGTTAGCGAAATCGTCATTCTTTTCAATCAAGGGGTTTAAGTGTTTGTGCACTATAAGTCGCTCAAACGTTCTAGAAAGTATGCATGTTAGAGATATTGGCCGGTATAGTCAGCTGCGGTAACAGGAGTGTCTATTTTGGCAATTGGTGTTATAAGAGCTTCTTTCCATTGTCTGACCAAGCTAGTTTTGTTACCACTGATTTTCCAAGTGTACCAAGAATTTGACATGTCAGATGACAAGTGAAAGTCAGTAAATCTGTATTTGGGTTGATGTTTGTTTGATAGAAACACCAGGCGTTGCTATTGGCAGCATTTATTTTTCAGGCAAATAATGGTCACCACCACTTCTTTGATCTGATGCGAATTCGATAACAACTAATCAGTTGGTCAAAGAGATCAACCCCTCCCATATTTTGGTTGTAACTCGCTATTAGATTTCGCATATCCTGACGGATATGTATTTTTTGCCTGACCAGCGCTTACATTTGGTGAAAGGTTCAAGAGGATTTTGATTGGTAAGGACAGTGACGGGTTTGTTGTCAATTTATAGGACAAGCAGTAAGTTGTCTGTTCCACATAGTGTTTATTGGAAGGTCTTCTTGTCTGTCACCGGACAATTAAAGAGACGATTTTCTTTGAGAGTGCCAGTTGCTACAATGCCCTTTGTGGTGAGTTCATCAAAGAGATTAAGTTGTGAGCAAGTTGTCCACTCCATAGTAACTGTTTATCTCTCAGAAACATTGGCTTTCTCCAGTAGTCCTTGTCCTACAAATGTTTTCGCAAGGTCAGTATGGTACGGCTGCCGCAATAGGGCTTTACTTGAACAAGGTGGCCGTCGTTTGTTGTTTAGCTTTACAGTTTGTAGCCGAATCTGATTGGTTTGAGGCGGATGAACTGTTTTGTGCCAGGTCGTCCAATATTATGGGACAATTGTTTCGGCAATATACATATTTATTGATTGATATTGGACAGACTTATTGATTGTACTGGACAAACTTATTTATTGTATTGGACAGACTTATTTATTGTATTGGAAAGACTTATTGATTGTATTGGACAGACTTATTGATTGTATTGGACAGACTTATTGATTGTATTGGACAGATTTATTGATTGATACTGGACAGACTTATTGATTGTATTGGACAGACTTATTGATTGTATTGGACAGACTTATTGATTGTATTGGACAGACTTATTGCTTGTATTGGACCGAGTTATTGATTGTATTGGACAGACTTATTGATTGTATTGGACAGACATATTGATTGTGTTGGACAGACTTATTGATTGTATTGGACAGACTTATTGATTTCACTGAACAAGGGGCGAACCTTATAGTATTTGTCATCTGTAAGGGATGAATTGTCCGAAAAGTAGAGAAAACGGAAAATTTCTTCGAAACGATTCCGTGGCATTGATCCGCTTACCATAGTATTGTTAGTGTCAGGTGAGTTGACCCAATAAAGTCGTCGATATTGTAGTTTGTTATATTCTGAGAGTAGCAAATTTCTTATGAATGTTAGTCATTCATCCTTGGTCATTTATAATCATTTACCCTGTTATGTTGCATAAATAAATGACTGATAAATAATGGTTTGAATTAATTCCTGTAACAAATTTTGGGAAACATCGAATGGTGTCTTCGTTTTAGATCGAATTCTGTGAAATTCTATGTGGTCTTTCAGAAAAGTGATTGACTTTAAAAGCCGACAATGACGTTTGGGACCACTGTCTGGTTCATTTTTTCTTTGTAGTAGGTAGACAAGATGTCCCTTCATCAGCATTATTATCAATTATAGCTGCTGCTACACCAGGAGGCACATTACATGTTACACTCAAAATACGCTTTGGTATGTGGTTCTCATCACCTTTTACTTCATTGTCATTGTCATTGTCATCATAGTCCACATTTTTATTCGGCATCCCCACGTTAATTTGGAGGCAACACTGCAATACTGTGTATTTCTTCATCGTCATCAGATCCAGCCATTATAAGATCAAGTACATAACGGTATACCTAAACATACAAGCAAAAGTGGCACTATTGAAATAAATATAGAACATAATATTATAATATAACTATGCGCAGTTTATTGTCAGATCCTGGGTAGTCTGTTTCGTAGTCTGTTTGGTTGAGTGAAATACTCTAATTCACTAGGTATATGGTTGATATCCGCGCTGGGGCAGTAATTTAAAAAAATGAATTACTGTTATTTTATTTTGAATTACTTGATCTACTATGAAATATAAAAACACAGTATAAATACATTCTTTATGCATGCAGTTCTGCCCAAACGCAGAAAATCCTACTTCATCTAATTTTTGAGTTATATTTTTAAAATATTTTTTTGGGAATAAAACCTTGTGTTACATATATTTTATCATACAGTAATTATTGAAACATATTTATTCAGTAACAAGAAAACTTTTATTTTATTTCTCACTATCTTGCTGAAGATCAAAACATGCGATTTTAAAATATACGCCAATATAATGAAATATATTTTTAAACAAAATGTGTAATTATATAAGTAGAATATATTTTCCTAGCTTTAGACATCAAATACTAGCCTATATAAACTATATGTTCAGTAAATAGAATATATATGCGATCTTAGTTGACAAATTGACACGTAGGAAATCCTATGTGAGAGCATTAATGGGTTAACACGGGCACCAGCCTCATAGTGTTAGATATAGCCAGTAGAGTATATTTATATACAAAATAACAATCGTACTCTATAGATTAGTTACTCTAATAGTTACTCTATTAAATTAGTATTTAAATATTTTTTTCATTTTTATTTTAATAATAGATTTACAGTATATTTATATATTAAATACGTATCTGTCTAGTTTTATATTACATTTGGTTCTATGAATAAATATGAAAATAAGTTTAAAATATATTAATAAATTTTATAAAAAATCCATTATTAAAATTTAAAGCAAAGTTAAATTTATTCAAATTAATTATTTAAAGCATCTAAATTGATCAACAATTTAATTAATCAATAAATTAAATATACCAATGTTTATATAGTGAGTTTAAATAGTTATAATTGAAGAAAATTTTATAGTAATAATTTGTACAATTAGCAGGTCTGTATCGCCTGTGGCAACTGAAAATAGCATCTGGCGATTCGATCGGCTAACTTCATTTATGCAGCCTAGGCGGCATATTGTGTTGTTTGATATAGAGTAGAAAGTATTTTGTTATTGAAGAATACAAAAGGGCTATTCCTTTGTTTGTGGGTGATGCGGTGGAATAATATATTCAATATTTTATGTTTATAATTTACATTGTTAAGCCATTTATTGCTTAAAGCACTGAAGAAATATAATAGTTACAATAATTTGTAGCAAAACTATGATTATTGATATTATTAGGTATTAATAATACATGTATAATAACGGCGTTTGTGTGTGATGCGAATACAGAACAACCTACTTTTTTTAAATATAGAGTAAACGAGATACTAGCTAATTGAATCAAAAAAGCATATATTTATTATGAGCATAATATAGTATAAGAGATAATTAATGGAGAAATAGAGATATATATAATTTTGTATTATTATAAATGTATAATACAAATTATATTTGAAAATGTTCTCGCGTGATGTGGAAGACATTCGTGCGTGATTCTTTAAGTGTATATTACGAAAATTTAACTCAAACGGAACATGTCACTTTTTTGACTAACTCCTAAGTGAAAGGTGATACAAAGATACATTCTTTGTGATTCTGAGACTGGAAAACCGATAATAGCATTTGGGATTTATTCGGACAACACGTAGAGAAAATAAAAGTATTTAAATCGTTACTATATACCAGCTGTCCTTGTAATGAGATGATGGACCATCTGATCAGGAAGCAAGAGAATTGCCATATCGATCGTAGATAAAAGTTTACTAATGCCTCTTTGACATCATGATGTAAAAAATATTTCTATTCCTTATAGATAAATTGATTACAATTTCAGGAGAAAAGGCTAAATGGCTTGCTATTTGTGGGATAAAATTGTCAATTTATTTATATACGCTTTCCAGTTTTCATTTTGGTGGTATTATTCGAACAACTGATACGAGTATTTAAAAATTACTTTAGTTGCGCAATATTAATGTTCGATTTTCTTTCTCTTGATCGATATTACTCGTTATCTGAACCTGTTTTGCTCTTTTAACTTTTTAAACTAAGTATTGTTAGTTTTTTTTGTTTTCGTCTTAGTTTTTGAAGTTATAGATTTCCTTTTTCTTTAAACATATAATACTTTTTCTTCTTGTTTCTGAACAATTTACTTCTTTCTGCAGACGAATGGACCATTCAGCTGTATATTCACAGACAACACTTATGTTGCACTCCACTCATAATTTGAGTGGAGTTTGAGATAAGTCTGTATTTCGTATTCACAGTCATTACTTGAGTATAGATTGAACAAAAATCTATGCACATACATGAGTAAAAAATGAGTGTCCATTTATGCCCACTTAAGTGAAGATTTTATCATAAATTGTGCAGCTATATGTTAAATGCCCGTCGTCATTTAAGTTGCTTACAGCAAATTCAAAAACTTACTTTTATTGGATAATACGATGTTATCTTACAACATTAGACTAAACCTGGCTACCAAGTGTGGTGCCCGAGAGAGGTCAAAATTAAATACTTTGTGTTTCTTATAAAAAGAGTTTTATCTAAATACAAATGTGTTTGTCGAAAGACTCGGTGTTTTATCGAAAGACGATGTGTTTTATTAAAAGACTGTGTGTTTTTTTCCAACTAATCAAGTATTTGTCGAAGTATTTGTTTTATCCGAAGACACAGAGTTTTATCAAAAGGTTCTGCAAGGATTGTGAAAGACTCATCTAATCCTTAAAAAATATTCGACGACAAGCAATTTTTTGACGGAACTGTTTCGATAAAATCAGTTTTTTTAAATTATTGCTTCGTTTATTGGAACTACCTTTGACAAACGACACTTAACGTGAACTTCCCATACCCCCTATTCATTCACTGCTTATTACACTCAAGATATTTTGCAACCGGAACTTTCCAACTTGTTTGCGGCGATCTTCGTGAAATTTCGCAACCAACCAACAGTGAGCCGTACGTATTGTTGAGAAGGTGAGTCGAGTGATTGATTGCCTCCAAGCGGGATGTTTTCATCAAAATGCAAAAACCCACTTTCCTCATTTGGCGCTGGACCTGATCCGCCTCCCTTCCGTCGTCTTTTCCTCTTATCTTCGGCCAAATCTTTTTTTTAGCCCTGATATTTATGTTTTCCCAAAATTTTTAAAATTCTCCGTCATCTCTGTAAGTTACTTCGTCCCGGTTGGTGAACGCGTTTGCTACATGCTGCTAACATTTCTCTTTTATTTCAATAGTACGGCTGTCCGACTTCTTGCTTTCCAATACATTTACATAATCTACCACCATGATCGTCATTAAAATTTGCTTCTCCAGCTCACTAAAGTGCTTAGCTTTCTTAACTACTTCGCTCATTTTAATTTAGATACAATAAATACTCTCCAAAAACGAATCAACAATGTATAACTAGAGCACGCATATGAGTTCAGCAATGAATGATAATTATTGACGAATGCGCGTCAGCGCATGAGTCCATACAAATTTGTCATTGCTGGACGTATAAAATGCATGCTCTAGTGATATTGTTCAAGGCTTTATCGTCTTCAATGAATAATTTTTCTGTACACTTAAGTTGAGTGTTGTCTGTGAATACGTTAAGGATGATTGTATAGTAATCTAGTAATGGTTATATTATAGTCGGTGAGTAATCTTATTATGGCAATAACGGAGAAATAACTGACTTTTATTGGATAATACGATGTTATCTTACAACATTAGACTAAACTTGGCTACCAAGTGTGGTGGCCGAGAGAGGTCAAAATTAAATACTTTGTGTTTCTTATAAAAAGAGTTTTATCTAAATACAAATGTGTTTGTCGAAAGACTCGGTGTTTTATCGAAAGACGATGTGTTTTATTAAAAGACTGTGTGTTTTATCCAACTAATCAAGTATTTGTCGAAAGACTCAGTGTTTTATCCGAAGACACAGAGTTTTATCAAAAGGTTCTGTGTTTTATCTAAATACACAGTGTTTTATCAAAAGACTCAGTCTTTTATCGAAATACTCATGTGTTTGTCAAAAAACTCGATGTTTATCCAAATACGCATGTTCTGCAATAAATTTATTGATTAGTATTGTTTTAATAATACAATATTTACTGTTGCTTGGTTAGGAATAACTTTCAACAATTTTCAATTATATTTTATTTCATCGTTCATAATGGTAAATAGAAATTAATGGTTAATTTAAACTCCATAAATATAAATAAAATAAACGTGTACTATTGTTTTTACAAATGTTTTACTAAGAAGTATCGTTTACTCTACTGCACATAGTGTACTATTTTAAAAATATCAATTACCATTTTAAGGATAAAACGATGACAATATACAATATATAAATACGACCCTCATCCGTTATAGGTAAAAACCGATCCCGATTCTTCAAAAAATGATGCCTATGCTAATTACCTGAGGAAAAACTAATGCTGATACCTATGCGAAGTACCTGAGATAAAACCCGATGACGATGCTAATTAATATATATATTCAATTTATTAAACGTAGTTGCTAGAGACAGCCGTCAAAATAACTACAATTTTATAATTCCGCCAAAAAGAATTACTTACCAAAAAATACGTATTGTATACGTTATAGTACAAATTATAATACTCCATGAAAATTTAATATAAATATTATAATTATTATAAAAAAATTAAGTTTCCGAGTAAATTGTATAATAAAATTTGTTGGAATTATAAAATTGTAGTTATTTTGACGGTTGACAATAGCAACTACTTAAAATAAATTATAAATATATAATTATTGTCATCGGCATCGGAATCGGCATCGGGTTTTTTCTCAGGTACTTCGCATAGGTATAAGCATTGGATTTTTCTCAGGTACTTCGCATAGGTATCATTTTTTGCAGAATTGAGATCGGTTTTTAACTATAACCGAATATATATTGTCATAATTTTATTCTCAAAATGGTAATTGATAATTTTCAGATAGTGCACAATATGCAGTAAGAGAAAACATACTTCTTAAGTAAAACATTAGTAAAAATAATAGAACAATATTTATTTTATTTGTAAGTTTAAATTAATAATTAATTTCTACTTACCGTTATGAATGAAAGATAAAATAAAATGTAATTCAAAATTTTTGAAAGTTACGCATAACCTAGCAACAGTAAATATTGTATTATTAAAACAATACTAATCAATACATTTATTGCGGAACATGCGTTTTTGGATAAACATTGAGTCTTTTGACAAACATACTACCATTTCAAAATAGAACAATATCTATAATATTGATTTGTGGAACATAAGTGTCAAATGATGAGGATTATGTAATTGTTTTGTAATAAATCTTTGTCTTGTGAATGGTGTTATTTTTGTTTACAAAAAGAGATCAACGTTTTTTAAGCAATTAATTATTAATGAATTTCTAATTATCTGCGAAAGCTTGCGAACATTGTCGGTTTTGTAAGTTTATTTGTTTTCATCGATTTGATCCGGTAACCCAAAAACAATATTCTCAATATGAAGATATTGCAGAAGTAAAAACATACAACTACAACTTGGGATATTAGTTAATAACAAGTTAAGTTTAGTGATACATTTAAGTGTATACTTTGTTAAACAGTCACCAAAAAATCATGTTATATTCGGTTACATAGTAGTTATAATTTAATTTTTTTAATTGATATTATAAGTGATATTATAGTGATATTTAAGTGATATTATATAGGATCGAGTTAGCAATATATGTTTTGACACCAATTCATGGGCGCGTCCATAATATAGTTTAGGACTGGTTTTATATCTGCTATTATGTAAGTCTTGTTAATGTTAAACATCGAAATGTTTGTACATCACACAGAAACACCAATTATATTACACCAATACGGTGTAATCATGAAAAATAAATTGGTAAGCATGATTTGGATAAAGTGTTAAATGTGATATAACTGATAAAGGTTAATTGATAAATTTATGTTTAATTTTTAACTGTCGATTATTTGAATGTTTTAGTGATTCGAAATAATAAAATGCAAATAATTTTTTTATAAATAAAAAAATAAAAAATAAATTTAATTAATATATATATATATATATTATATTTAATTATTATTAACAAAAATTATTATAATTTTTATACAATTATTATAATATAATATATTACATTTAAAAATAGCATTGATTAATTAAAATAAGTCATTATTTAAAATATTGGACAAGCAGTAATGTATAATAACGTATCATATATTTAAAAAATCTCCAATCCATTACATATATAAAATAAAGGGGAACGAAAATAAATACACTTCAAGAAATGTTTTAATTTTTAAATTCAGACATAAAAAGATGCAAAATTGTAGACAACACTGTAAAATGATGGCTATGGTAAAATATCAACTAATAATTTTAGAATCGATTTAAAAAACGAATGCTTATTCATTTATATGTCTTTTATGTGTTAAATGAACTAGATTTTAATATATTTTGGACTTAGATATTTTTATCAATTAAGACTTATAAATAGACATGGTCTTAGTAAATCATATATATTTTATAACTGATTTAATGTTGAAATATATTGGTTTAATTTCTAAAGTAAATTTGAAAATGACAAAGAAGCGACGATATATACTCCTACAAAATAATGTATTTATTTTTATATGTAGTTTATATAGACGTCTTAAATATCAAATAGACGTATAGAATATCTTTAAATCATGCTCATCAATGAACATTTTAATTTAAAGGCTATTTACTCTTTAAGTAAGTCAATGTTAATTTAATTGTAAAAATACACAAAAATGTTGAAATATAATATATGTTATTTATTTTAAAGATAAAAACATAAATTTAAATTTAAATTTAAATTAATACAAATTTACAATATATTATAAGCAGTGTAATAGTTGTTGATTTATATGTTTGATTAAATAATAAGAATATAGGTGAATGTATAATGTACACGTACATGATAATTTCGTGAGCAGTATAGGAACTAAATAACATTGAGATTAAAAAATATATATTGTAATTGTATTACCCTGGACGCGTTTGAAGGTCAAATTAATTACAACAACAGTTATCTTGGAAATGCATAAAAATATTACTAACTATTGTGATAGCCTCAGAATAGAATATTTATATGATTGTGAAGTAACAATCTATATACATAATTATAGGACACGTATGCCATTAATATATATCCTGAATAATTTACTGCAGAGAAGGTATAATTCATTCATTTTTCAATTTACGATCAATGTTATTGTCACTGCTATGGTTTCATGTATTATTAAATAGTTAAAGTACGTAGATAGTAATATTTAATTTATTTATTCTGTTTTTAGGCGTAGGTAAAATCAAGTTAACTTTGTTAATTATTTAAACATATCATTAAAATAGTAGAATTCCAAGCATCATCTATGGTTTGTTGGAATTATGATAAAAAAATTGGCACCAAGTTTTATTCTTAACATGTGTGATTGATCACATCACAAAGTAAATATTACGATATTCGTAAAGCTGAATGTACGAAATTTATGTAGTTTATGTGGGTACTCGATAGTGATATATATGGTTTAACGCATAATTACATTTTTTTCACTTCAATTTCGCTCCGAGTATTTGGCAAATATACAGGAACCTTTATTTATTTAATTCAAAATGCATTATTTTGTAGCTAGATACTTATTTAAAGCATGTCTATGTCATGTAATAATAAAATCACAAAAAGATACATTTATAAAATTGAACATATTATTTATATGACGAAAGTTGTCCATGTTGTTCAAAATGCAAAACATTTTTCTCAGTCATGTAGGGTTCGAGAAATATCTAGTGAAAGTAAGAAATTACTTTTACAAATAAGCAATAAAAAGTTATATATGTTAATAGATATGTGATACATTTTATTTATATAATTTATTTCATGAAAACGGATAACAAAGCTAGAAACGTTTGTTAAAAAATACCCTTAAAGGATGAACAGTAGAACAATAGATATAATATACTATATATATAGGAAGAACAGTAGGGGCAGTAATATGACCCTCAGTTCACTGCTATAACAATCGAATGGGGCCGTTTACAAAAACCACAAGTCACAAGTCTACAAGTCACAAGTCCGCGATTCATAAAACACAAGTTCACAAGTGTAATCCACAAGTGCTTTTCAAAAGTCCACAAGTCGTTTACAAGTATTCCGTTTCATAAAGAACACTTGTAGGAAAGCGGGTTGGGAATCCCCTTGTGAATTGCGGGAATAAATACAAGTGGTTTGAGTACTTGTATTTAATATGAATAATTATTAAATGTTATTATTACATTTACTTCTGCCACTATTTAACACACTGAATGAGCAAGAAATAATATTTGAGTAATGTCATTGAGTAATATCATTAAAACTAATTATTTAATTTATGAAAGGTGTATTGTATACATTGTATAAATGAATGTATTAGTTTATAAATATATAATATTAGACAAAAACAAGAATAAATATATTTATTTCTCTTTCAAAAACTATGTCCGCTATTATGAAAGTATAAGTTAGCCTATTAATTATTGAAATATTTAATAGGTATAATTTTTATAAATCAATTGTTTTAAATTTTTTATTCGATTAATAGAATGAACTTTTCGGTTAATTTATGATACATTAATTTCAATGTATACTATGTACGTCTTAATATCCGAGTCAATAATTCTGTCGAGAATTCGTCACTAACTAAATTAATTATTTTAAAGAAATTATAGTTAATGCTATTACTTTATTCTCACTTTCTGATTATGAGGCAAAATCTATTGATGCATTAAATAAATTATTTCAACTTAAATAGGTAAATGCCTACTAATTTTCTTCGTGTAGAAAATCTTACCGTTGTGTTTTTTATGGTCCTTCAATCTCATGTACAAAAGAAACAGACGTCTACCGTACATATAATACTAAGGTTTGCAAAATGCTGTTTAAAGCACCACTTGATGCGTAGGAAGTATCGCCCATAATAATAGTATTCGGTTTCTTTGTCAATGGTCGGAACGTGCCATTACTATGGGTTCAATAATATCAATTATTGGCCACTCTTCTAGCTTGCCAATTATCTAATTATAGATTCCTCCGTGGTTTTCACAGCATATTTCTACAAGTCATTACAAGTGCGCTCTTTGTGCTTTATTAAACGCTATTTTACAACACCTGTGGAATTGACTTGTGACTTGTGGAATTGTAACTTGTGCTTTATGAAAACGGCCCCACGGACAATTTAAGATCCGATTTCATGATTGATCTGAATAAATTTTTTATCAGTTTATCGTTTCAAAAAATAAAATGAAAATTGAAGGATTGTGTAAAATTGCGAAATTGTAGTTATACCGCCGCCTCCGTTGTTATGTCAATAATATTCAAATGCACAAGTTAAACCACACGTAATACCGTATATCTATTATATAGTATGTTAACTTTATTCGCAACATATTTTGTAGGATAGTTACTCCATTGTAGCCCAAAATATATTTAATAATCTATATTGTTTAAATTGGATAGTTCAGTCTATACTGTTAATGAAGACGAACCTGAAAGGATTGTTCAATAAAATAATTGCACAATGTAGAAAAGTAATATATAAGACGTAATCCCCCTTTTCGGCCTCCTTGTCGGTTCAATTACCTAATAAAACATATAAATAAAAAAGGCTTTCACTTTCGCTTTATCAAGTAATTTATTCATAAAACTATAATTTAATAAAACATTTTATTTAATAAACAAACGTTAGATTTGAAAACATAAAATCTGATTAAAATTAGATGAATTTACAAGAATAAAACATAATAAACTGAAAATACAAAAGATCCATATACTAATCAAGAGGATTTAGATCAGCAGAATCAACAGCGTTTAAAATATTGCAATAAATTGATTAACTTATGTTACTTAAGCTTATGTTAGAAATTATATTTTAGATTATAAGTTGTATTTTATATTATAAATTACAGTTAAATATATTTAAATGTTTTATTTTAAACATAATTTTATAATATAAGTCATATAGATTTATATGTTATATTATATAATAAATTTTATTATATCGTATATTATAATTTTTAATTTATTTTGTATTATAAATTATATGTATTATACTGATACAGTGTGGCATATTATGAATAGTTGATATGTACGTCTACTCTATATTTTCAGCATTTAGCCTATCTATCTTTATGGTTTACAGTGTATGCTGACTTGTGGTGCAATGTATTACATTACAATTTGGCATAAATAAGGACAAGTAGGAGTCACTCCACTTAAAATATATATCAATGTTTCAATATTTAATAAATTTAGATAATTAACTACGATTTTACACATTGCTATATCAAGGTTAGCTTAAATAAAGAAACTTTACCTATACAGTATTACCTCTTAATATGTACGCATGGTATGTGTATATTACTTTTACGCTTTATATAGCGTATCACTGATCTTTTTCAAAACAACCAACATCAAACAGAACAAAGATAAGAGTCAAAGCCAAAGTTACTTTCACTTTACCGATTCGTTAATTACTACGACATTAACATTGCATTTCTTCCAATACGAACTCGAAATATAGAGTATGCAATCACATTTATACCGAGTTTGTAGACATTGTTACGTATATCGTTGATTAATTAGCCAAATTAAAAATATAGTGTACGTATAAATACTTTTCTGTTGATATAAAGTAAGTATATCAATATTCTACCGATGTGAAATGTTATATTTTTAATAAAGTTTTTTATGGTTGCTAAAATTATTTTAATAACAGCATTGGAGTTTTATTTTATCAATGGATTAAGCGATACTTGTCAAAGGACAATAGAACATATTGGAGTATTTAAAAATATAATTCATATTAAATCTATAAGTTTTGAAATTTAATAAAAACTAAAATTAAATGATATTTTATACTATTTTATATTATTTTATTTTGTATTATATTATACTATAATTATATTAAACTATATTATGTATTTTTTAAAATTTTATGTACAAATAATGTTCCAATTATTTGTAATAACGGGAAATAAGTTCTAAAATATTTGTCATAGGTACATAACCCATTGACATTTGATTAATGTAGATGCAGTATTTACATTTAATTATAAGGATAAATAATATTGCTATAGAGTGCAAATAATTCAATGCAATTATGAAAATAGTCAATATTGTTTTAACAAGGATGTGACTTATCTGATAGTACATCGCTTTACTTCAAATTAAGAATTTTGAATATATGCTTGAATCATTCGATTATTACAAAAATATCATTTCCAAAAATAATTTAATGGACTTTTTTGATTAAATGGAATATAAAATTAAAATAAATCACTAGCAGAATCTGCTATATTTTTTTAATGACCGGGGAAATTCTATTGTTTACTTAATTAAAACAGCAACACAAAACAATGATAATCACACAAATTATTTTGATTGACCTACAGAATAACGGGAATATTAAATATATAAAAATCTCTTCTTATGTGGTGATTTCAGTTGTGACTGTTAGCTTATTTTCAATGTTTCACAATAAACAATGTGGAGATTATACTTATCATTCAGATAGTATACTGTTTATAAATGTAACCAAAATAGTATATTATATATACAATGTAGTACACTTATACATTGGAACGGAACGGAATGTGGAACGGAACTTATTGTATATATATTACTAAACCACGATAAAATAATTCGACAAAATATATTTACATATACCTATACATAACGTATTTTAATAGAAAAAGTGTGGTATATTTATTAAAGAAAAATTCACAATTCGAATATTTAAATAAAATATTCAAAATATAAATATTCTAAAAAGACATCTTAAACAATGAAAATCTCGTATACTCCAAAGCAATCTGATTAACTGAAGAAAATTAAATGTTCCACAACTGAAAATGTTAAAATCACTCCTTTTCTGGAAAAAATATTACAACTTATAAATAAAATTCATTAAAAATATATAAAGAAAATAGGATGCAATTGTATATTGACACGTTCCTAATATCAAATGTGTATGCGTGTACTTGATCTGGTTGATGAGATTAGCAATTGTAAGCAAATACATCATAAAATAATTATATAAATTAGTTAATATACAAATAAATAAACATAAAATAAATCTATACCAATTTACGATTTACTGATAAATATTAATTTGCTTATTATTTCACGAATGGTTTAACGAAAAGTTTGGAATAGTAATAAATATTAAATACAATGAAAAAGTAGTAAGAGGGTAGTCGACTCTGTATCACGCCACTACCACACCTATCCCTTCTTCCCCACACCCATACCCCATTATCCCACTACCCCCTCTACCCCCTTTCCCTATCTACCACCATTACCCTCTTTCTTCCCTACTCCTACTTCTACCTACCCACTTACCTCTTTCCCCCTTCTTTTCCTAACCCTTGGTCTCCCCTATGACCCTAACTTTCCATGCCTAAACTATCCCCTACCCCTCCACACTCTTTAACCCCCTACACTTCCTTACAACACTACCCCTATTGTTCATCGACGCAACTATTTCTTGATCAATATAATGGAAAACATGTTTATCAAGAAACGTGTAATAGGTCTTGGTATCTCAGTACACATTATCTGGTACTGTTTAATAATCCGCGAGACATGACACAAATTGGATAGCCTGTAGCCTTTCAGAATATCATAAGTTCTAATTCTTATTTGCTTTTTTATTTTCATCAAAATATACCAAATTAGATTCGAATTAGAACACTATTTTATCACATTAAGCACCACTGTATGCTTATATGACACAAGAACTTTCATAATATATTATAAACAGATATCTCCAAAACGAAAACAAGTTGTGATTCTAATAATGGCTTGCAAACTGTCTTGATTGTGGTTCGAGGGGTCTTTTAATCCTATTTGAAATTCTCACATACACATGTACCATAATTGTTTAAACATTTTTAATCAACAAGATTATAAACATTATCTTAATAAGATATTTTGCAAGTGGACTACTTTTTAAAATGGAAGTTTAGCTAACATTCCTAAGTCACTTCATACTTAATTCTACAAACATAAACATTTGATTTGATGTTATGGTATGATTCCTACCAATACTCCCACTTCTTAACTCTACGGCACCTTCAGTAGCTAAGATACTTACACTGCAGCCATCGCTGTTTCTCCTATAGGATTGACTTTGTTTTTCTGGACGAAATAAAAGTGAGTAGTACAGCATAATATCCACAATTAATTTTGGTTACCAAAGAATGTTACTAAAGCTTCAGTAATACAATTTAAACTGCACAAATACAACTAAATCTGCACCAATGCAACTAAATTGGACCAAATCAATCATATCATATTGAGGCTGCACGATAAAGTTAAAAAAAATAATATTAACCAATAGTATATCAGTCAGATTTCATCTAGTTTTAGAAATACTTCGATCCCAGAACAATTTAATTTCTTTCATTCAAACATAATAGAAAGTCATCATTTTTATTGACAAAGTATGGAGAGATCACGACCGATTGACATCATATTAGCTGTACAAATAATATTGATTTACTTCGTTAAGCTACTAGTCATACACGTAGCATAGTGTTTGTAGTATTAAATTATTTATTTCAGTTTGATGAAGAAATTTAAAACAATTTTAATACAGAATAATTTCTCTACGACAATGCAAAGTATTGTTATTTTAAACAAATGGAAATGAGCCTAGTAAATGTCAAAACAAGCAAAACAGTCCAAAAACCACAATTTACAATACCTCACCACATCGTAGCCTTACAAATATGACGCACCTATTGAAGTTAATCAATAAAATTAAACTGATGTTTACTTGCGAATGTATTGAGAAAAACAGAAGATGAGGTTGTGCATCTGTATCTATGTGATAAGCAGGGACTGATGGGATAGTGAGGTATTTCACGAATTATACATTTTTATATAACCAAATGATATCACGTATCGCTAATATATTTAGAAAATTCCGTTGCTACGTTGTTCTCAAGATCAATGAACATTTAAAAAATATTTTCGATGGTATAGTAATTAATTAAAAACTGAAAAAATATAACACTTTGTTTTTAGACAATGTATAAGTGTATTATATAATATACTATTTTTGTTACACTTATAAACAGTAGACTATCTCTAAGATAAGTATAATCTCCATATTGTTTATCGTGAAACATTGAAAATAAGCTAACCAGCCCTAAATGAATTCAACACATAAGAAGAGATTTTTATATATTTAATAGTCCCGTTGACCCGTAGGTCAACTATAATAATTTGTGTGATTATCATTGTTTTGTGTTGATGTTTTAATTAAGTAAACAATACAATTTCCCCGGTCATTAAAAACATAAAACAGTTTCTGCTAGCGATTTATTTTAATTTTATAGTCCATTTAATCAAATAAGTCCATTAAATTAATTTTGGAAATGATATTTTAGAAATAATCAAATTATTCAAGTAAATATTCAAAATTCTGAAATTTGAAATAAAGCGTTGTACGAGTACTATCAGATAAGTCACACGCTGAAAACAATATTGACTATTTTAATAATTGTATTAAATTATTTGCACTCTATCGCAATATTATTTATCCTTATAATTAAATGTAAATAATGTGATTATGTTATGTGTATATGACAAATAGTTTAGAACTTATTTCCCGTTAGTTAAAATAATTTGAAAATTCATTAAAAAATTGTAATCTAAAATTTTACTTAACTGTTTTTTCTACTTCTACGTTACATTTTGCAAAAATATATAATATAGTTTAATATAATATAATATTATATTATATATTTGTTTTTATTAAATTTTTAAAATTCTTGCGTTAATACGTAAATCTAGTGTTCATTTTCAAAATTTATTAAAAATTGAAACATTCATGTATATTAAGTGGAGTGATTATTTATGGCTAATTTTAATGTAAAACATTGCCCCACATTGCATACACTGTAACGTAAAAAAGAGGTGCTGAAAATATTGAATAGACGTACATATCAACTATTCATATGCCCCACTGCATCAGTATAATACATTTAATTTATAATATAAAATAAAGTAAAAATTATGATATATAATATAATAAAATTGATTACATAATATAACATATAAGTTTATATGATTTATATTATAAAATTTAGTTTAAAATAAAACATTTACATATATATAATAATTTATTATATAAAATACAGCTTCTAATCTAAAATATAATTTCTAACATCAAAAATTGACTACCTGCAAATTTATAAATATTAATACAAACTACATTTATGTAAATAACATTTTATTCAATTTATTGATTCACTAATTCAACTTTAATATATTATATGACGCCTAAAAAGAACGGGTCATTGATTTATTAATTTATAGTTAATTAATATTATATATTATATAATTAATAATTTATTAATTAATAATAAATACAAAAATATATATTTGAAAATTTGAAAACAAGTAAAATTTGTACACGTTTTATGGTTGGTGTTTTTGCTAAACTGAAATATTTTGATTATGTTATTAATAAAAAGATCGGAAGTTTTATCTCAATAGTTACAACGAATATGATCGCTATGATTTTTTTATTAATTGCTTTCAATAACGTATCTTAACAGTTTTATGTAACGTTAATAGTAAATCACAATTATTTATAAAAAATTAAGATTCCAAAATTTCTTTGATAAAAACACGCGAAAGCGTGATCATATATGATACTAAAATATATATCTAATAAAAGAAATAAATATAAACGCATTCATTTCGACCAGTTTCGACTTCGCTTTATTAAGGAATTTTTTTATAAAACAATAACTTTAAAAAACATTTGAATTTATACACAAACGGACATGGTGAATCTATAGACAATGGATTCCTGGATTCATTATAATGACACTACTGTTGAATGCTTATACCAGAGTAGAGGGCAGCAATGAACTTATAGATAATTAATTTGTTGCAATATTTTAAGCACTCTTGATTTTGCTGATCTGTAACGTCTTGATTAGTATATGGATTTTTGTATTTTCAATTCATTGTGTTTTATTCCTGTAAATTCTTTTCATTTTATTCAGATTTTATGTTTTCAAATCAAACGTTTGCATATTAATTAAAATGTTTTAAAATAAATTCCTTGATAAAGCGCAAGTGAAAACCTTTTTTATTTTTATATTTTATTAGGTAGTAAAACCGACAAGGAGGCCGAAAAGGGGGATTACGTCTTATATATTACTTTTCTACATTGTGCAATTATTTTATTGAACAATCCTTTCAGGTTCGTCTTCATTAACAGTATGGACTGAACTATCCAATTTAAACAATATAGATTATTAAATATATTTTGGGCTACAATGGAGTAACTACCCTACAAAATAAGTTTCGAATAAAGTTTACATATGTACTACATAATAGATATACGTTTTTTACGTTTATATGTTTATACGTTTTTTACGTTTATACGTTTTGTCGTTTCTGCATAATAGATTTATGTTTTTTATTGCTGAATTGTACATTAATAACTTTTTTTTCTTACTGAATAACATTACCAAAAACCAATAAACATAAAATAGCCAATTTCAGGTCCATCTCCTTCCTATTTATCTTCTCGAAGATCATAGAGCGCCTAATACTGTGCCCCAACTTCGATTCCCAACATGCAAAGATATCCATTTGCCTTTGTTCCTAGAATTAGAGCAGGGACAACTTCTGCGCTAGTTAGAATCAATCATCATATCCTTCAACATCTTGATAAAGAATGCGTAGAATTCAGAACCCTCCTGGTAGATTTATTTACAGAATTTGATAAAATTATCTTCAACACAGTTCTCAACGCTTTGGTTGAGCTTGACGCAAGCAAACAATTAATCACATGGATGTTTGACTTTTTTTAAGAACGCTACCAATGCGTAATAATCGGAAAAGTGTTTTCGGACTGAACCTCTGTTACCGACGGCATACCTCAAGGCAGCATCATTGCCCACTTCTACTTTGCATGTGTCACAGACAACCTAAAGTCGCTAAACAACAACACAACAATAAATAAACATGCCAACGACATTACATACACCCATCTCCTTCGCATCAACGAGGGAGATACACTCCTGGAGTAATTTACTCATCTCAATAACTGGGCGAGTGAAAATAGCCTTATTATCAACTTGGCTAATACCAAGAAAGTTGTCATGAGCACAATGAGCAACATTACTGCACCACCTATTCAAGTCTCTGGTTCGATCACATAGAACAAGTTAAATACGCTAGTCTTCTTGGAGTCACCTATCTCTAGTAATCTTCGGTGGGATTAAAATGTCGAACCAGCGGTTCGGAAGGCGAGTAAAATACTATTTTACATCAATATTATAAAATCTATTGGTATTAGAAAAAACTGACCTTTGGACCTATTACAACAGTCTTATCCGTTCCATTCTAACTTACGGTTTCCCCACTCTCTGCAAACTCTCCCAGAATAACTTGATCCAGGATAAAAAGAAAGAAGACCGACGAAAATAATTTGGTTCGGAATCCAAAGTCAACTTCGTGGACTTTACTCAGGATATATTTCAAAATATATATTCAACAGGTACGTTGTTGATTTTCAATTTTCAAATGTTCAATCTGGCGCCAAATTTTAAATAGGTCAAGTATGACCATGACATTCTGGAATTCGTTGCGTCTTATAGTGCGACGATCTCATTTCAAATGTCATCAAGGTCGGGTAAGTTGGTGGACAACGATGCAGGAATATGATCTTTTTCTTTGTGATTTAATTATTAATTTGATATCAGACATGTTTTAACTATGTGCAGTTACAAAAAAACTAATTTTGAGTTAAATAAATAAAGGTTACTAAAATTAAGGACAAGTAAAATGATGCACAACATTTTGCTTAAGATACACATATACAAAAATATGAACAACAATTTTTGCGCCATGTTTTTTAGACCACTTTTGATTATAAATTGTTTGAATCCAATTATATTGGAATGTATCAGAGTTAAATACTGATGGCCTTACTTTAAATCATGTGCCTTTGTTTAAATTCCACAAAACAAATTTAGTTATTGTTAACATATGTAAATTAAATCGTTTAATTATAAGGTCTTAATACTTAATATGTTTGTATTACTCCATTATTTTAATATTATGTCGTGATTGTTTAGGCGCATTTTTGCAAGAAATATATTTCAGTGAGAATTCTATTTTATGTTCAATTCATCAATAAGAAATATTTCAATAATACCCCTATACCAATGTAACAAGAAACCTTTTTCCGTAATAATCGAAATATTTAAAATAATTACATTGATCTGCTGCAAAGGTTCAATCAATCGGAAACGCGTGTTTGACAACTATAGTTTTCTATATCAACGTCAAATTATTCCTAATAATAACAATGTTAGAGTGGAAATAACTTTTGTGAAAGAACTTTACAGAGCTACTAAAGACAAAAGAAGTTTTAGAATAACATTTCTGATAACATTTCTCACATCCTGTTAAGTTAACTGATCGAAGTACAAGAAAACATAAACCGTAGAAAACGTTTGCAAAAAATAAATCAATTTTTCTAATTTAACATTTTTTTGTAAAAAAAACAGGTTTTTGGATCGCCATGAAGAGGGAGGTCACCTAAAGATCCTAATTTTATCAGTAACTCTGTGAACAGTCTGTGAAATGTCGGAGCTGTTTAGTATCTTTAGTTTATATATTTACAAAAATATAAATTGTCCACCTCTTTGTGAAATATTTGTTATGACATCCTTAATACAAAAATACCTAATTATATCATTTTTATATAATGACAGATGATTTTAGAATTTGGTTTTCATCATATTTTTATAACATTTGATACTGTCTATTGTAACTATTGTGTAAGAACTAATGTTAACCAAATTAATACATTCCAATTACAAGTTTATATTTATTCAGCTCACAAGGCAGGCGTCACTGATGTCATTTTGAACAGATCACAAAGTACAAATCACAATCACATATTACAATATTAACTAAGACATGTATTGCACACATAATTTGAGAGTTCTAAATTCAAAAATGACAATGGTTTTCTAATTAGACATCTAGATTTTACACAAAATGGTATTTTATTACATCATAGTTTATATGTATATATAGCAGACAAATTAGGTATATAACAGACATATATTAAACTCTTATTTATCAAATCACATTTATCAAATCATATACACACTAAATTATATAAATACAAAATAATTATATAATAATTATACAATAATCATCTGAACACTAAAATTCTAATAAATTTATATAAAAACACACATACTACAATAAGTTTTACATAAAACAAAGTGACTTCACGCAGGAAGGATTTAGTTTACTTAAACACATTATCTTTATATGATTATCAATGTGCCTACCTACAAGTCGTCATGTCCCGTCATTTGTGAAAAATCCATGTGCACTTCACAAAGTACCGTTTGGGTGTAGATTTTTTAAATCTACACCCCAAAATTAGTTCAAATTACATTTTTGTTTTTAATCAGCAAATTTCACTGCAGGTCAGTGCAATTGTAGAAAAGGTATTTATTTATGCCGTTTTTGGCAATTTCAAGCAAATTTAAAATGTACTGATTTAAAATTTTTTATTTCATAATTCAGACAAAAAAAAAATTAAATAATTTTTATTTAAAAAATAAAAAAATTGTATGTGAAAAAATTATGTGGTAAAATAATGCAGTGACCATATTATTTAGTTAATCATTCTTTTTTTTACAAATATCAATATTGTCTACAATTTTGCAATCTAACATTATATTCTGCAGAAATATTATAAAACATATTTTTTAATTAAATAGTGCAAAAAGTTTTTAAATTTTATTTTAACAAAATTCATAATTCAATTGAATCAAAACATTTAAACTTTGAAAAAATGCATAATGTTATTTCTTATTTGTTACTTCTTATACATTAAAATAGTAATACATGTTATAAAAGAAATAACTAATTGTAAGAATGAACAGTAACAAAAATTACATAACTAACTATATTAAACACTTAACTCGTAAAACACTCATTTAAAGCATAAAGTCCTTTTCAGTACATATATACAATAAGTTTTTAAAGCAAAATACTTTAATTAAAACAAAAAAGTACCTGTCAGATTATGTACAGTATGTTTGTTTAACACAATTAATTTTTATTTAAGATGATAATTATTATTTATTATTTATTATGTAATTTGCTTGTTGCATTTTTACATATTATATAACCTCTAATTATAATAAAGTGTGATGTATAGTTCAAACAAAAAATAATGTATACAATACAAACGTATAAGAATAGCCTAATAGTAATTTGTGTGCATCAATTATACGTAATTATCTTATGTAATATAATTAAATAAATTGTTTTAAATTTAAATAAATATTTCTTAATGTTATTTAATAATGAATATTAGAATCGTTTGCACAATAATCTAGGTAAAATCTAAAATCTAAAAAATGAAAAAGTCAAAAATGTCAGTAAATATATATATATATATATATATATTGAAAAAGAGTGGTGTTTTAAAAACATATAAAGCAAATTATTTATAATTTTTTGAAAATGACGTCGAAAACTTAAACAATATTGATTTATATAGATAAATAGACAGTACAAAATGTTATAAATATATGATAAAACCAAATTCTAAATTTATTAGTCATTATATAAAAATGATATAATTATGTATTTTTCTATTAAAGATGTCATAACAAATATTGCACAAGGAGGTGGACAATTTATATTTTTGTAAATATATAAATTAAAGATACTAAACAGCTCCGACATTTCACAGACTGTTCAAATAATACTGATAAAATGAAGATCTTTAGGTAACCTCCCTCTTCATGGTGGTCCAAAAACCTGTTTTTTTACAAAAAATGATTAATTAGAAAAATTGATTTATTTTTTGCAAACGTTTTCTACGGTTTATGTTTTCTTATACTTCGATCAGTTAACTTAAGGATGTGAGAAATGTTATTCTAAAACTTCCTTTGTCTTTAGTAGCTCTGTAAAGTTTGTTCACAAAAGTTACTTCTACTCTTAGATTGTTATTATTAGGAATAATTTGACGTTGATGTAGAAAACTATAATTGTCAAACACACATTTCCGATTGATTGAACCTTTGCAGCAGATCAATGTAATTATTTTTAATATTTTGTTTATTACAGAACAAGATTCCTTGTTACATTGGTATAGGGGTATTATTTAATTATTTATTAAGGATGAATTAAACATAAAATAGAATTCTTACTGAAATACATTTCTTGCAAAAATGTGCTTAAACAATCACGACATAATATTAAAATAATGGAGTAATACAAACATATTAAGTATTAAGACCTTATAATTAAACGATTTAATTTACATATGTTAACAATAACTAAATTTGTTTTGTGGAATTTAAACAAAGGCACATGATTTAAAGTAAGGCCATCAGTATTTAACTCTGATACATTCCAATATAATTGGATTCAAACAATTTACAAATATAAAGTGCTCTAGATATGTGTAGGCTATACATGTATCGTAAACAAAATCTTAGCAAAATCCCTTTTCAATTCTGCATTTTAGTTGTCTCTATTTATATCAAAGATAAATGGGAGTTGGGGGGGAGGCTAAATATAATAAACTTTTATATAAACTGATCGCGTAAATAGATGTCTGTTGACCATTTTTAAGAATAGTGTAACCTTTTTAAACAACACTTATTTCGCAATAATTTTCATAGCTTTAAATAATTTTAAAATTATAGACTGTAATTCTTAACACTTTTAGAATTATTAAAAAAATTAATCAAATAAACGTTTGACCAACCGAGGTGAATATATGTAGATGGTGACGATTATGTTTCATAAAAATAATTTATAAAAAAGTGGTCTTTCATAATTATGGTGGTTTATGTGGAATTTGGTTTATGACTTTAATTTAAACAAGTATGAGTACTATGCGTACAGTAGTGTACATTTGTATATATATAAAGTCCTACATATGTTTTACTTTCATGGGTTATTAATATATATATATACATATACAAATAATATTGAAAAACACTTATATAAATTAAGTAAGTAATTGAGGCATTATATCCGGCATAAAACTTATCATTATAATATTAAAAATTTTTCTACTTGGTAATGTCTAAAGAAGTTACGCTATTAACTCCAGTCAATTGTAATGTGCAAGTTTTGTCATGGTTAATCTTATATAGGGCAATATTAGTTAAAATATACTTTTTATGCGATGTTTAAATGTTTAATTGTTTTGTTTAGAAGAACTAGTATATTATTGTATCCCCTCTATTAACGTTAACAGTCTACATCTTTCCATTTTAAAACTTCATAAATTATTTATATTGTATATGATAATCCGACTTATTTAAATGATAATATGTATGTGTTTAGTCGTATTATTTAAGTTATTTACGAATTTATAATCAATAACATTTCTAAAATATGGCTGATTTAAGGTCTACAAAAATATGGAGTTCCTCTATTATCTTTGATTTATATCTATATATACAGATATTATTTATACTTCTATTTATAATAAATATATGGCCACTTAGAATGTGTTTAACTGTTGTTTATTTTCCCTAATATATGTATACTGTATATATATATATATTATTTATTACAATTAATGAATTAAATATATATTATTTATTATCGACATCAACATCCTCCTTTTATTTTAGAATTACACTACATTTTTAATAAATACATACTTAAACGTAGTGTATATTTGTTATGAATACATACATAAAAGCAGGAGGTTTCTGACGTTTAGAATATTTATATATTTAATTATTTTCAATAAATGTTTATAAAAATCATATACTTTTTATGAACAAAAACTAACCCACCCCTAGATTGCTGTAAATTTAATATTAGCATTATAAATAATAAATGTATAGAAAAATAGCCCAACATTTCGCCCAAATATCACAATACATAAAAATATTAATATCGCAAATTTAGCGTTATGTAATTGACCACTTTTATCGTAAATTGCTTGACTCCCATTAAATTGGAATACATAACTTTATAAATCCTTAATGCTTAATTTGAATCTTTGGTCTTTGTCTAAATTTCATTAAATATATGTAAACTTTGTTGAAATATTTAATTTAAAATAATTTAACATAAAATCGTATCACATTTTTTATTACTACGTTATTACAAAATTATGTGATTAAAAAGAGAATTTTTGCTAGAAGCATATTAAGTTTTTATATTATACAAAGTTACTAAGTTTTAAGTTTTAATTCAGTATTACATGCACTCCTCATTTTTATTTAATTCTTATGATAATGTTTGAGTTTTAAAATAAATTAAATTAGCAAATTAAGACCGGCGGCCAAATAAATATATAAATATTAACGAACTAAGAATAATCATTGTGTTTTATTTAATATGCTACTTTTAATTTAATTTAATACAAAGCATGCATTCCTTTGTTACTATAAGAAATAATTATAAAATAAAATAAAAATTGCGAGTACATGTAATGCTGAATTAAAAATGAACGCGTAGAAACTTAGTATAATATAATAACTTCATATACTTCTAGCAAAAATGCATTTTAGTTTTTACTGGTTATAAAGTTGTTCGAATTAATTCTTGTCCGTTCAGTAATTTAAATAAAATACCCGTTTACAAGAAAATCTTGTGTGTGGTTTGCTGAATGTATCGGGCCATTGGCCTGCATAAAAATGACATCAACTAGTATGATTGTGGTCCTTATTGGTAGTAGCTAGATTGTTTTCAAGAATGTCTGTGTATCCTCTTTAATTTAAATTCCCTTCCCTTCCCTTCAAATTCAATTCAAATCATTCAATTCCTTTCAGTGTATCCAATAATTGATAATGCACCCCATACCATTACTGTTGACATAATCATAATCATATCAGCAATTCATTGATCTATGAACATACTATTTCCCAATTTCTATCTCTCTAAACCAACTTTTCTTCAAACCATTCAAGTCTTTGATGTTTATGTCATCCTGACAACTTCGTTTTTCTAGCTGGTGTAAAAGACTTCAAACCTGCTTTTAGCAACATTAAACCTGCTTAAATCAACATTTCTTAGATTATTTCTTGAGACTTGAACAATCATGGCATCCTCTTCCTCGGTTGACTTTTTCTTCCAACCATGACGACTTCGATTCACTTTATGTGCATCTCCTCTAGGCCCAATTGGTAATCTCTGAAAGTACTTTTTAACAGTGTTCACATATATCTCAAGGCAATTTCAGGCTTTGAAAATTCTGCATGATTTTGCAGGATACTGATTTGGCCTTTCAGAAAGTCATAAAAATTACTACCTCGAGTTGCCATGGAAATGAAATAAAACTACGATACTGCGATAAAGCCAAATTCAAGCACTGTACTGGTATAAGAAAAAACAAAGAGAACATCTTATAAAACGTTCTATAAGCGGGTACTTTATTTTGGCCATGACTGTATGTGCAATATAAAGGTACACAATTATTTGAAACGCATAAGTTTCACCTTTTGTTTATCAAACTCTTTACAGTAAAAATGTAATAAATAAATAAATCTAAGTAACATAAAATAAACCATCTAAAACATAACAGTAACCATCAACATTAACCATCCTTGTTTCTATATTTTCACTATCAGCAAAAAACATTTCTGGCAATAAAAATGTCAAGAAATCTTACTTTGGCAGACACACCTAAAACTATAAATTTTTTAGTATTGTGGAAGTGAAATGCTGTTATCTCTGACTAATAATTATTAATTGCTTTCAATTCAATTAGCTGTGGCTGAATTTTTCTCACAGTTATTAACTCATTTTTGTTATCAGTTTCATACCTTTTTTCAGATGTCAGGATTTCAAACAAAATGCCATGCAATAATTTACGTATTATTTTTATTGTCCGAAACAAATAAAAGTTTCAAAACAATATAACAAAATTAAATATTCAGTAAGTCCGTAAATAGATAATTATTTAAATTTGACGAGGCAAACGTTTTTGTCACTTTTGCATTTCCCTCCTGAATTACTTTTCTACGAAGCGTGCGAGTAAACAGCGAAAGTTACAATTAACTATGAGTTTATTAATAAGTAAAATGAATTATTCATAATAACGAAATAATTAAACTTTAAAAAAAAATGCTATTTCTAAAAGCGACTTGCATTTTATAGTCTGACAGTTAAGCGACGGTTTGTGTGACCGAATATACATAGTAATAGCCGTAATAAATTACACTATTTTGTATGTTTATATGAGTAACTTCACAAAAATCTAATTTTTTATAGAATAAAAAATATATTTTATTATGTGTTACTTAAACAAAATATAATTTTTGTGGGTCAAAATTAAAATTATTTTTTAGAACTTCAACATTTTGTTAATTTTTAATTTAATTTTTTTTTAAATGTTATCCTACTATCTCCCATACACCATGCAAGCCTTAAAATCATGTCCAACGATAATTATAATATCATAACATTAAAATTCAAGTTACTAATGCCATAGACAATAAATATAAATATTGGAACATTATTAAATTTCCCTGAAAAATGATTGTCAAATCTGTGCATATGTATATTCTGTACATCTGTGCTATTGTA
This sequence comes from Coelogynopora nodosa, assembly GCA_034780555.1. Classification (NCBI taxonomy): domain Eukaryota; kingdom Metazoa; phylum Platyhelminthes; order Proseriata; family Coelogynoporidae; genus Coelogynopora; species Coelogynopora nodosa. The sequence goes on from JAUZND010087651.1 coordinate 27,959, forward strand.
GAATAATGAAGTAGCTAATCATTTAAAATAAATTAAATTTGTCAGGAAATTACATAGTGCTTTATTCACGTCAGACCATTGACTCATAGATTAAATTATTATCAAAAAAGATATAAGTTCATGCGTTAGATCTTGTCTTTTCGTACATTATAGAGTTAATCATTTAGTGTGCATATTATACAGTACTATAAAGTTATTCCGTTAGTGACATATTTACAATAATAAATAATGTATAGGCCGTATTAATCTAATAAGTTACGTTATCATTTTTTGGTGCGTGAACATTTAGACATTATTGTTTTATTAATAATATAGACTTTTGGTGGAATTTAAATTTAAATCTAACATTATTAGATTTATTTATCTATTAGTTGTCACGACAAAACGTCACCACGACATAACGTTACCATGATAAAATAAATAACAATAAATAAAAATGATTCTGATATTCGTCCGTCTAGAGGGTCTCATTATTTGTCCATTTAATAATTATATTAATATATATTTTAATTTATTAATATATATTGTATTAAAATTATTTTTTTTTAGATATGAATTTGGTGACGTTTTGTCGTGGTGACGTTTGGACGTGTAACCATTTCAACACTTGTTATATATAGTACAATATATAATATATAGGCCCCTATATATATATATTTACATATTTATTTATTTATTTATTTATTTAATTAATTAAATAATTAGATACATAAATCAGTAAAATTACCAAATTTATTCGTAAATTAGTAAATTGGTCTAGATAAAAGTATTGAGTGAACAATTTGGTACACTCTCCGTTATTTTATATCTTGAAGCTCTAACCATATTGAACTCAATGCACTTTATACTATACAATCAATTAAAACCGTGGTGATTAAAAAACGTTGATAATATAAAAATGATCGTTTCGACATTTAAAAAATCAAATTAGTAAATAGCCTTCTTTTTCAGCTGTGTATATTAATGTCCACATTATAAATACCACTGAAAAAGAAAGCTATTAACTAATTTGATTTTTAAAATGCCAATGTGATTAAATATTAATACTATACATTAAGTAATATATATAATATATTAATGCAATATAATAATACTAAAATGCTAAAAAATAAAATTATTCTGCTACCCTGGGTGCATATATTCTACCACCTATGCCACATTAGTTAGATTATGTTTTTAAAATGTTAAACAAATCTAAACATTTCACTCACATTTGCAATTATTTTTCAAACACAAACCGATTTTTAACAATTTGTTCACTAAGCTACAAGACTTACAATATATTAAAAATCATAAGGAATATCTATATATACACTATTTTTGTTGTGTGAAATGATGTGCGTAGATGTACTTGTAGTTATCACACTAAAATTTACAATAGAAATTGAATGTTCAATTTCCGGTTATCTTTCATTAATTCTATTTAGCTCATAGATTATTTTCTTAGTATACGAATATTTTTCTTTGATTAATTTGATATATAAAAAATATTTATTTACTATATCCGGATAATGCTTTTTTATACAATAGAAAATGAAGGTGTAATTTCCTTCGATTTTTCATTATTTTTTTAGATTAAATATTATTTAATTTTTTTGTATTATTTCTATATATTAGTAAATACAATATACATTAATAATATTAATATTCTAAAAAATAAATCTGCTACCTATACCAAACCACATCGAGTTGATCTGCACAAAAATAGAGTTAATACATTTAATTTTTTTATTATTTTCGTTCAATATATAAATATATATAATATAATTATGTTTCTATTTTTTAGTCATTATAATTTAATAATCTATGTATATCCCATATACGGACAAGCACTTATTGTTCATTATTTATTTAACATTTATAAATAATTAATGGAAACTGTATAAAAACTAAAGTCTAGATTGATTTTCTTTATTTTTAAAGAAATAGAAAAACAAACTTTGACTATCGGAGTGTCTCGGAAAACATTTCCTCAGAATTTAATTTTACAATGCATTAAATTATATTGATTATTGCATGCATTCAATAAATAATCAATACATAATCACCAGCGAATCCAGGATTTTATGAATGGGGGGGCGCCATTCAAAAAGGGCACATCAATTAAAAACTTTTTCATAATTTCATAATTAAAACACAATATTTTTACAAAATAATGTAACAAAAAAAATTATGCTGCATATTAAAAAGGGCAGCTGTGAACAATAGGGGGGCGGGCGTCCCCGGCGACCCCCTGGATCCGCCAGTGATAATCAATACATAATCAATAAATAGTCAATAAATAGTCAATAAATAATCAATAAATAGTCAATAAATAATCAATAAATAGTCAATAAATAGTCAATAAATAATCAATAAATAGTCAATAAATAATCAATAAATAATCAATAAATAATCAATAAATAATCAATAAATAATCAATAAATAATCAAGGACTAATCAATACATAATCAATAAATAAATAAATAATAAATAATCAATAAATAAATAATAAATATTCTATAATCAATAATATAAACAACATTTAATCAATAATATTATTATTAAATAATCACTTATTCATTGATTATAATCAATGAATAAATATAATCAACCTGTAAATGTAGTAAAGAACTATGCATGTGTCAATATAATAAACCAGGGCAGCTGGTTTTGCTAACATGCCAAATAGTCATTAAGATGCCAAATACTCATTCAAATGCTTCATTTAATTGCAACAAAAGTTAGGAGGTAATGTTTATGAAGTCTTTTGCAAATCGTGTAAAACAAAAATGATAAGGAAAAATTAATATAATTATTGTTACGTAGTATATAGTTATAACGATCTCTATACATTTCTTTCTCAATAAACTTAACCTCATTGATTTATTTTTTCTCTATTTTGAAATATACATAAAAAACGTAACCTTTTTACTTTTGGCGGCAATTATCACCTATGCATAATATATATACATATATGTATTGTATGTATATGTGCAGTTACGAACACAATTCTGGCGCATACACATTACATGTATACAATATATGATTATATACCTAATAGCTCTATAAAATATTATTATACTGCCTTTTTTTCTATGAAATAAAGAGCCTCTGAACAGCGTGGAATGTAAAATATTTGCATCGAATATTTTCTAATAAGCGAAAAAGGAAAACTGAGCATTTTTAATTGATATCCTCTCATCGATTTATTTTACCGTTTCTCCGTCATACATTTTTTTATATTAACGAGAAACGTACGAAATCTAGAGATATAGGTCAGAAAAGAATTTCTCAAACATAATTTAAAATAATTAGCGCAGCTAACATCTTTGAGACACTTCAAACATTCAAATCTAATTTTGAAACATGCTACACAATATATAATTGTGTGTTGGTAAATAAAATGACCATATCTAAATCTATGTAGAGCACATAATAAAATAGACATATTTAAATATAAAATATGTGATGAGTCAGTCAACGGTCTATAAAGGCACATGTTATGGTTGTCTGTGAAATGCTTGGATTGTTTGGAAATAATTATTTAAATTTGTGATTACAATTTTAAAGCGTGATATAAATGAAATTCATCAAACATATTGAAATGTTTTATAATCATCTGTTTTTTTGGATATATATATATTATTATTTTGGAATACATCGCTCGTTCACGACTCCATTACTTCAATCAGGCCTCAATCGAATGACTGACCGTTATACTGTTTCGCGTTTTAAATGTTCCTTTGTTTAGCTAAATCCTACCAGTTAACTTCAGTCCGCCCAAGCTGTTGATTGTTTACTGTTTACTGTTCATTGTTGATTTCGGAAAGGCAATTATCAGTGTTAATTTTGTATGTGAATGATAAGCTCCGTGAACGTTTTTATAAAAGTATTTAAAAATATTATTAAAAGTCAAAAACGATCTATATTAAATGAGTTGTATAGGTTCCTGGGATATTTCCAAACTATTGAAAGGCTTAATATTATCATAATTGATGCCTAAATGGAGACAATACATACATTTAATACTGTTCAAATTTGTATTTTATAATATGTAGTGTATCTTTTAATGGATAAACAGAAATACTTACATACTTAGCAATATATGGTTACTACTTGAGTCTATTTAACCAAGTCGAAGCTGAGGAAATTAACAATATCATAAAATAAATTGTAATTGTACATCAATCAATGGAAGAATACAATGACATAACTAGATAAAAATAATATTGGCTGACGCCTTGATTTTTATTCTCGCAATATATAATCTACTCTATCTCACAGTATATCATCTACTCTATCTCACAGTATATCATCTACTCTATCTCACAGTATATCATCTACTCTATCTCACAGTATATCATCTA
>JAUZND010087652.1:0-15448 GCA_034780555.1 Coelogynopora nodosa
TTATTGCGTGTTTAGCAGGCGCTTTGAAATTGCATCGAATTTATTGGCCAGCCATTAAAAACATGCATGTTAACTAAATGCACATATTTTATAGACATGTATAAAACATGCATGTCGTTTGAATACGTTTGAGTATTATAATGAACATGTATTATTTTTATAAGACATGTATACATTTTAAAAGACATGTATTAATTTCTATAAACATGCATGTCTAGCATTGTATTTCTATAATTATACATGTTTTATCCATGTCTATTTTAAGAGTGATATAGTTATTTCGTAACAATAAATCTTTCATCGAAATAAGCTATCGTGCTTTAAACAGTACTTTATATATATGTAGTATGGATGCAGGAATTCTAACAATAGTCTTGTTGCATAAGGAACAATTATTCCGTATGATTGAAACTTCCACAGACATATATTATGTTTATCAACTGTCTAGTTGGTTGTATTTTATGTCTATTTTTTAATCATTTTATCTGTCTATTGAAAAGACATGAAATTTAATAATTATGTGTTGTGTGGTGTGCTTTTGACAGTGTCGAAATACCATCACGCAATCTATTATGTCCAACTCTAATTTACCCTGAGATCAACCAACTTCTACAGTAACCTTCCTTCGCTCCAATATGGGGCAAACAAGGCAAATAGGTTTGGCACTCATGAGCATACAGAGTGACATCCCTAATATTTCCCTTATTTAAATTCACAAAAAGTTTATCGAAATTGACCTCATTAATGCAATTTAAACTGTCTTGCACCTTTTAACTGCATATTCATTTTACTACCTGCATATATTTACAGAAACCCAAGTTCATTACCGGCTCTATTATACAATGATTTAACTGCCTTATTACATCACATGAGCACGAATTTAAGATCTCACGTTATATGTTATATATTTACTTTAAGTTAGTACAAGTATAATACGTTATATTAGAAAATATCTCAAATTTAAAATATTCAATGCTTTTTTTGTTTGATCAAAGAAACCCCTCAAAATTCCTATCTGCGGCCATGTACGGCATTGTTTATTACAATAATATGTACAGGATAATAATATGTATTATTGTATAATTCTATCAGTTAGTTTGAAACTTTACTTCACAAAGGAAACACTATTGTTCGTGCAACACATTATGAGAAACTGACGAGTTTCAATAGACGAACTTCATGCAATTTAAGAACGGAACATTATATAGAGACAACTTTGGTGTCAAAACGAATCTCTTATCAAAATAAAAATAAATAGGTCTCGACATATCTAATCTCAGTAGACAAGTGATATGTGATTAGTTCACTAACTTTCCAAACTTGGCAAGACCAGACAAATTAGTATTCAAAATATAGGTTTGGTTGTATCTGTGATAAAAAAAATTCTATAGTCAATATTACTGTTCACGCAGCTAAAAAATGGAAAATTTCTAAACTTTTTAAAATTTAAAATTATGAACAAATATTTTATAATAGACAATGTTATTAATTAAGATGAATAAGAATGTTTAATTTTTTATATTGTAAATTATTCAAAATCTTGAAATATTTGTATTCAATATATATTAGAAAACACCCATATTATTTTACCATTTCTATGCAAAAATAATATTATACTATCATTTTATTCGTTAAAAAGTATTCGGCTACAATCTTCTGTTCCTGAAGTAAATCTAAGGATGAATTTGTGAATAAAATGCAAAATTAGGTCATAGCTCGACTATCACAAAAATACATCTTTATTTTGACAAGATTTTGACATCAATTTTGTCTGGTAACGATGTTCCGTTCTTGAAGAGGAATTTTGGGATGACTCTGGGAAAAATATGAGACTATAATAAACTTCAAATGAAAAACACCTTAATAAAAGTAGAAGCAAAATGCATTTCAAAATATACATTTTGGATAAATTAGCGTATTAATATATATATATATATATAATTTATAATTCGAATTTTTAAAATAATATTTATATTTATAGAAAACAAAAAGCATTTTTTTCACTTTATTTTTATACTAATACAGTTACTATTTTATTTTCTGATAGTATTCACTGCGTTCATTAACATTATTTAACAGATCGATAACAGTTCGTTATTTTCTAATATTATTCACTGCGTTGTTAACAGTTTCTAGCAGATCGATAACAGTTCGTTATTTTCTGATATTATTCACTGCGTTGTTAACAGTTTCTAACAGATCGATAACAGTTCGTTATTTTCTGATATTATTTACTGCGTTCGTTAACATCGATAACAGTTCGTTATTTTCCGATATTATTCACTGCGTTTGTTAAAAGTTTTTTAACGGATCGGTAACAGTTCATTATTTTCTGATATTAGTCACTGTGCTTGTTAACAGCTAATACACTTATTTAACCGTACAGTAGTATTGTTATAGTTGTTTTGCAAATTTACTTAAACTAATCAAATATGTCCGTGTTAATAAATAAACTGGAAATGTATATGTCGTAAATGTAAAACAATTACTTTGACGTCATCTAATTATAGGGTTCCTTTCTAATAACTATATATTCTTTATCAATTATCCAAAGTGGTCGTAACATATTAACTGATTTCATGTTTTCAACATATATCTCATCAAATTTAACTGACAGGTTAATAAAATCGTGTTACACTATACAAGAAATTATTCTCCCATGGCAAATGTTCCTCAATTATTTTCTCATTATATTATAACGGAAGTACAGTAAAGTATTTATAATTGTTTATTAGCTAAATAAAATTATTATTATTTATTAATTTTAAATTGGGGAACATCTGAACATAATAATTTCGTATTTATATAACTAGAAATAATTGAAATATAGAAAACATTTTCTATAAACAAACTCAACTGAAAAACATTAATAAGATTCGAGAAAGATATAAGTATTTTTTTCACAACTTTATTTTCTGTATGTATGTGTATGAACATATATATAAAAAATATTATAATATTTTACATATTTCATTTTTGGTACATGTAGTTTTTTTACCACCAAGTAAACCAATTTATGGTTCAAAAATATATATTTATTCCTCTTCTTAGAAAACAACTTTATATTTTACAGAATGTTAAATACTTTTCTAACCAAACGTTTTTATATTAGTCAAAATCTTAAAGTCCCATTATCATATTGACACAAATATTACTGGATATGATATATTATTTAGTATCTTTGATATTATAAAATATTTTATTCATTAAAGGACATATTTTACTAATTTGTCTAATAATGTTATCAACCTATGATTTGTTCTTGATTCATTTACTTGTCAAAACAAGAATTAGTCATTCATTTATCCAATTTTATAGGCGGCCCACTTTATTAAAAAGACTACAGCACGACGCGCTGATGTTGATATTTCAAATGAAGCTGTTCCGGATGAGCTTCCCTCGTATTCGAAATACAAATGTACAATTACAACCTTATGTAATTCTTCATAATTTTAATCATGCTTCGTTACACATGTTGCTTGGCCTGTACTTGTACTTGTACATAAAGAAATGGAGATTAATTAATTTAAATAGATGTTTCTCTAATAAATAATAAAATCGATAAGGCAAAATGAGACAACCTTCGATAAAGCGAAGTGAGATGACACCAATGCCACATCACATATGTGAAATCAATTTTGAGCAGAACAGCATATTGTAAAAGACTAAACATTATTTTGCAACTATTTTGATAACCGAAAACTTTAAAATAAATCGTGGAATAATTGGTTTCAGGATAAAATTAATAATATTCAGAAAATGATTATTTAAAACAAAATATTATTTCTCCGATGTGAAACTTGAATGACACTTATAGGAAATGTTAATTAATTCCAACCAGCCCTTAATACTATGAACTGTATGAAATGTTGTTGGAAATATTGTTTCACTAAATAATGAAGCACAGTTTATCTGTTTTCTCTGTGAGATGTGAACAATAAAAGCTTTTAATTTTATTGTAGACATTTAAAGATGGCACCGAATATATTCAACAGATCAATAGTTTTTTTTAATATAATTTGTTTAGAAACAATTAATAAGTTACCATCAAAATAGTTCTGCTTGACAAAGATGCATCTAACCGCAATGAAAGTAAAAAGATAATACATATATATAACTATATACCGATTGCAGATAATTTGGAATATATCATAAATGTTGCATTTTAATATGTATCTACAATTTTTATATACGTTATGCATATTGACATATTAATAATTGCTTTTAATTCAACTCCATCATGTTAAGTGATATAAGTTATAGTAAGTGTTAGTAAGAAGTAACTCTTTCGTGGTATTCAATTAAAAAATGTAATGGTTTATTCATTGCATTTATACACATCACTATATATATTGATATACACAAAACATAATATTTAGTTATTTAAGATATATTGAATTGCAAACGTATACAGTATTAAACAAAAATAATAATTAATTACGCTTGTGTTTTGTATTGCGCACAAATGTACAATATGAATGATTATGTTCGATTTTCAAAGTAAACTTCAATATAAAACCAATTGCGTTATGCACAAAGCCTCTAACAATGACTTTACTTTAATACCATCACTGTAAAGAAAGAGTCGACATACATAGAATTGAGATATTAATAAAAGAATAGAACATCAACTGTGTAACAAAATCACTATACAATAAAATAAGAAAACAACATTAGATCATTTCACTACTACAATTAAATATAAATATAAATCACATGTAAATATTAAAAATAAATGACCTATTTAATATTTTTTAATAATCTTGAAATAGTGGTTCGATACCCGAATTATTTGTCAAACCATGAACAGGACGATTTGATAACTTATTTAAATTATTTTCCAACCATGATTAAAAGAATAACTGTTTGTTCAACGTTTGTTCAACTATTATTTCAACCTCTGGAAATTGGAACGTGACTAATATTTTTAACCGACAGAACTTCAATAATCATGATGTAAAGCATTTAAAATAATTAAGTAAAGTTTTTACTTTTTTCGTACTGAAAAATGGATTAATGACTTGATGTCTAACAGAACGATAATCAGAGTTAATTTCAAACTCATAGCTTGTAGTGTTTAACTATTACTCAATATAGCAATTTATTTCTCTTTCAACTGAAAATTTGTGTACTGAATTTGATATCTCTTTATGGTGCACCTTCAGCAGGAAGAATATTAAAAAATTTCAACGAGTCATCCAACAAATCAATAACTGTAAAAAATCAGCCAACATTTTTTAAATTTATTGAATATCTGTTCAATACGCTCTTTAATTATGTTCAACTGATATATTCAGCATTGTTTATAGGAAGTATGTCACTTTTATCCATCCTATTAATTGTACAACACAGATTGTAATCATATGGAGTATGAAAGCATGTGGTCGCTAAGAAGTAGAAAATGTATGAAATAAAAAATATTGATTGTGTTAGAGTCGATGTAGCCACACTACATACTATACTGGTAGTAAGAAATATTCAAATATTTGTGTATTTCTAACACTTTTAACACTTTAGAAAATAGTGCAATAAATAATAAAATAATAACATACATAAGTGGTAAACAAACAAGAGTATTATTATACATGCCTTTGAAAAACATTTTAGCAGAAATATCTAAATGATCATATTTCTGATTTTAACATATGAAACTTAATGAGTTTTAAAGAATATACGCGAGACTAGTAATGAATTATGTGAAAACATATACAATATAATAAATATGTATGAAACTGCACAAACAGACAATCCATTTCTATTTTGAACATGTTCATTGGGAATCTGATTATTGTTTAATGTCATCGTGCTAACATAACAATGTTGTTTCGATTCAATTGGTTAGAAGGTGGCATCGTTGCCAAATTGCTCTCTCCAATTAAATCCAAAGAAACATTTTGACAAAGAAAAACTTTCCTAAACATTTTGATGCTTAATGAGCGCAATTGTGAATCCAATAGGAAATAAAACAGCTGAAAAAGTAATTTATTACTTATAATGAATTTAAGTATATAGGATAGAATTTCTAATAAAAAACTTAATTATTTTTAAAAGATTTCTTTTTTTAATTTATAAGTATCTACTTTACTAATTATATTACACATTTTCTTTTATTTTTATTTTTTATAACTTGCTAATTGTGTTAATTAATATGTATACTTATATTACACATATTAAATATTACATTAGTTTTATTGAAACATAATATTATGAATAAAGTAACAGATTAATAATAGGTTCAAAATTATTTACATTATTACTCTATGATCGATTATATATTAACAGGTACAGAATATGAAAATTATATTGTTACAGTTATATGTATACATTGATTGTGTTTGATTATTATATTTTCTAATAATGATTGTAACATATGGATGACATATTTATTGATAAATCTATTGATCTATATATTGATCTATCTATTGATCTATCTATTGATATATCTATTGATCTATGTATTGATCTATCTATTGATCTATCTATTGATCTATCTATTGATCAATCTATTGATCTATCTATTGATCTATCTATTGATCTATCTATTGATCTATCTAAGGATTTATATATTGATCTATATATTGATATACATATTGATCTATATATTTATCTATCAATTCATCTATCTATTGATATATCTATTGATCTATATATTGATCTATATGTATTGATCTATCTATTGATATGTATATATTGATCTATCTATGGATCTATATATTGATATATTTATTGATCTATCTATTGATATATCTATTGATCTATCTATTGATCTATGAAACATTATTGTATAATATTTTATCATTGTATGTATTAATTATTATAAATGCTTTTAAATTTTACTTTTATATTTTAAAATCACTTTTCTTTATCTGAAACTGTTATTTTGAAGAAAATTATGTTTGGTTTTGTGTTATTTAATTTATCTTAGGTTATTAAAATTTCAATATTTTGAATTCATCTGTACATTGCGAATTGTAGAAGAATTCTTAATTTTTGTGTTATCCTAAATTTTCTCAGAAAATTATTATATATTACATATAGATTTTTTAATAATAGTTAACTAAAAACAATATTATAATTTAAAGATAAATTTTGATAGACACAGTAAACAGGTAAACTCATCTGCAGACCGGTTTCGGGTTATGTGCCTCTCATCAGCGATCCAGCGATCTGTGAGAGAACCTACATAACACTAGGCTACATTCTCGCTCGTCAACTACCATGTCTAACTTGTAATATGAACTCTTCACCGCAGTTGCGCTAATGCTCATTCAATATGCAATTTGCAATTCTACTTGCAAATTATAATTGTTTTGATTATATTATGACTTATGATTAATAGTTTTGTCTTCTTCAGCTTCCGTCTATTATAGGAGTGTTCATTTTATTAAAGTTATGGTATAATTTTAAGCTTAGAATAATAACAATAATCAGATAAAAAATACTTCATTGAACTAATCGAACTCCATAGTTTAACTTAAATATTATTATTATTTTAAATGCCATGTAAAATATTAACACTAGCGAGCATTATTTCGTCGAAAATTATACATTTATTTAGATTGTTTAGATTTTTTGTTCTCAAAAGATTCATGCAAAGCATTGTCACATTTTATTTGAATTTTTTTAAGGCATTTAACTAAATTGATAGTATTGTAAACATATATGACGCTATAGTGCTACTTATAATTTTATTTAATACAAATATTAATAGATCTATATTATTAAAATTGTAAGATCAACATCTATGGAATTTCTACTTTTGATTGTTATAAGAAGTCCATCGTCGTACATTCTTTTTTCCAATGTTTTCGTCCATTACATTATCATATACTGAATAAAAACGAATTCTAAAACATACTGATTGTTTTACAAAATATGGACTAATATAGAATTAATGTTCTACTTTTTTAATTCTATTTTCGTTATATACACAGAGATTAATACTAAACCTTCATGCTTTCAATTAATTATATTATCAGTCTAAAATAACAGTTTATAGCAGCAATAAATAAATGGAGATATGCTTAATATTATTTACCAATAGCTCAAAGTGTGTTTTATAAAAGTCTGGCTTTTATTTCTGTAACTGATGTTTATTTGTTCATAAATTCATAAAATCATCTGTTCTAAAATGTTCATCTCTTGTCTATTTACTTTTTATTAGAATTTTACTAATTTTACGTGTTTACGAATTATACAATGGATCAAAATATGTCGAAAACATTTAATACTATTTAAAAATTGTTTTTTATTTTTTATATATAATAAATTTAGTGTAAAAAAGTTTTAAAAAGTTATTTTATTAAGCATTTTTTATTTATTTTTTTTTTTTTTTTTTTAATAAGCATGTGTTTTATATTTTAAAATCCCGGCAGAAAAATATTAGTAGATCCTGATCAATTCCGTAATTCAAATTTGAGTGGAAAAAGCATTGATGAAATTATGTTATACACTTCCAAATTTTATTTTAATTAAATAAGTAACAATAATTTAAATGTCTTATTTTAATTAAATACGAAATGAAACGTATCACATATATATTACTTTTTTTAACACTTTCAATAAAATTAAGCACTACATATAGTATTAAATTAAATCCAAATTTATGTGTATTCATCATTTATTCAATAATATATACTACGATCAAGGTTCGTTTACCTTAAAATAAGGATTTAACTTTGATAACACTATAATAATTTCGAGTATAAACATAATCTAATTATCAATATTTGTTTTTTTAAAATATTATCTGAGGTGACCCTTTGACATTTTCAAACTTATTTTAATATTTCTTCATGTATTTTAAAATTCTCACAAACTGTTGGATACAAAATCAATAAGTATTTCCGGGTTAAAACAGTACAAAACTTTGTTTTCTTTTTTCATCGTGTTACCTTTGCTGATAATAGCATTTTTTTCATAATAATAATCGATGTCCATGCGAGTCGAGTGTCATGCTGTAGTGTGGTCGCTTTCGTTGAGGTTTATTTCTCGAAAGAACTAATAAGAACCAACCATTTCCAATAATTCCAATGATGGCCACAACAAAGGCTGTACTAGACAGAGCGATCGACAGTTGAAAATTGGTTTGTGTATTGTTCATAATTACTCAATTAATGAAACTGTTGATACCTATCATGGATTTTAAATAAGTTGGAATTTATAAAATATATAAATTTATTATTAAAAAATATAACGAATTTCATTGGGTTTCAATTTTCACAAATAAGAAGTGACTAAATATTGTCAAACTTGTTAAACAATGCATGCTACAATCTGGTTATTAAAACTGTAATATATATCTTGCACTGTGCTTCACGAGGAAAACGAGCTTCTTCAGATTCTTATCTAAAGCAAAACAAGTAAACTAAAACTAAAATAAATAGGTTTACTTTCAGAGATTGTCTGGATTGAAAGCCCGCTTTTCAGACTGACAAAATAGACAGCAAGAGTTCACACCTTGGATACCTACCCTAAACTAGAATTAATGTCGATTTTAGACGAGGTATGCGTGACGAATTCAGACGATTTCAGACGAGGTATGCGTGTCGAATTTAGACGATTTCAGACGAGGTATGCGTGACGAATTCAGACGATTTCAGACGAGGTATGCGTGACGAATTTAGACGATTTCAGACGAGGTATGCGTGACGAATTCAGACGATTTCAGACGAGTCTACAATTAGTAGATCACGTGTAAACTTATTTCAAATTGTAAACCTATAGTGCAAGCGCGCATATTAGTGCAAGTTATGGGAAATATATAGCACATTAATGTTTAACAGATAATTGAAAACAAATCATTATTTCAAAAAAAATATTTATAATTTTTATATCTTTGTCATGCTGGTTCCATTTATGATAAAGAGTATACCAGTGTCTGTCATATTAAATTATAAAATTATATCAAAAATGAAACGAATATATCTTAGTTACCAAACTATTTTGTTTAAAAAATCAAAACAACGATGAGCCCTATAATAATGCAACCAATAATATTTATTTATAGAAGCCATTTTTCTATAAGTAAAGATTACTTTTTAAAACAGTGAATTGATAACATTTCAATAAAACATTTTGTTATTTTGGAATGCTGATCGGAAAAAGCTAATGCAAGTGATGGCATTGTCTATGTTTCTCGAAACAGTATACAGGATGCAGCAGTAGTACGAACATATTATCGAATCATGGGATTATTTCAAGAAGGAAATTATCACGGCACATTTGAAACAAAATGTGATGCTATAGCTACATCAGCAAAATCAACATTAGTGAATATCGTCACGAACCGTCTTGGACATTCTAAAATATTCTGATAATTATAATTGTGATGTGATGCAAACTATCTTCAACAATCCAATGGAGAATGTGTGTGAATAATTACAACAGAGGGAAAAATTTGGTGTAAGGTGAGCTGACACACTAAATAAAACATAATTGCTGAGAGAAACAACGTTGATATATCATAATATCCAATAGAAAAGGGTTTTTGTCGCATCCAGATAATATTGGCTGATGAAACAGTAGTGCAGACTTGTCATAACAGTGATATATTTCAATAATATAAACTAGTAGTCTGACACGTGAAAATCTGGCCTGGCGACTCAATGATATAAATAAGGACTACTACGGTTAATTGAAAATACAGTAGGTAAGTGAAAACGATGAAATGGAAAACTCTGCAAAAATCCTTCCCAAAAAAATGTTGCATTCAAAAGTATTTCTTCAGACCACCAAACATCCATGCAACCTTGTCATGAGTACACAAAACTGCAGGTTCAAGGAATAACTTCAAACCTTTATTTGAAGCCTGATTTACAAAGGAGATCAACAAGAAACAGAATAAATGTTTTTTCAGTCAGTCTAGACATCATGTGGGAACATCAACGAACATTAACAAACATCATCAAAAGCGCTGAATTCGTTAAAGCATCCGCAGATAATAACAACACATATTAAAACATTTTGTATAGGAAGAAAAACACTCATACAACTAATCATTTATGTTATATTACAAGATTGATAAGAGTTTTCCGTATAAAAGAATTCAAAGCTCCGGTAACATTAGAGCATTTCGCCGATCACTCGTTTTATGAAGAAAGTGGTTCAACAGAAAATTCAGGCAAACTTTACAACACCTTCTCGTTTATCTCCAGTTCATATACGACAGTTTTAATTTTTTGGTGGAATGGTTTAATTATGGACTAAGAAGCAAAAACCGGACTGGTGGAATATTTCTTCTTCTGCAAAAAGTTCAAGGAATACCTGGCATGACTCAATTTATTCCATGTTGAAGCGCCTTCAACGTTATACTGGGAACACCAAGCAAAATTGCACATCCTGCCTAATAACTTACTGTCCACTTATTCAGGCATCTTCTAATCACCCATCAGTTGTCAATACGACTGTATAAGAAGAATTATAAAATTATTGGGAAGAAAATTTACAGTGTTTACCTTTAACGAAAAAATGTATACAGTTGTTATGGAAATATGATGGAACAATCCTCTGGAATTCAATAACGTTATCCTGAGATTTGGAGACTTCCACACGGCAAAAACTTTCTAAAAGCCCTTAGAAAACTATTGACGTAGAATGTTTTTCTAAACATTCTCTTTAAGTGTGATTTATATGATCTAAATACTGTGAAGCAAATTCTTTCCACTATAATAAAGCTGTCTGTGCTCATAACTGAATATTCAAAACACTACGGCGGTTACAATATGCAGCGTATCTGGACTTTAGTGATGTAAACTTTTATGATGAAGAAGTAGAGCCCATTTTGGAGCTTTATGGACTATATATTATTGGGAACAATGAGACGTTTCCAAACTATACTACATTTTACGAAGATGTGTTTGCCTTTGACGAATAAAAGTCTAAGAGCAATTCGCTTTTATTCTTTTTAAATTTTAACTGTTCTATGATACATATTTTACTCCGGTTCATAATTTATTAATGAAAAGGTAACTGTCTTGGGTATTATCTGAGGCCATTACTGAAATTCTTCCTTTCTTCTTTTTTTCAGCCACGTGAATTATTCTCTATTTAGAACAGTATAATTTTCTGTGAAATGTGAAAGCTATACAGTATCGAAATCCAGAAATACACAATGCGCATCTTGAACAAGATCATACAGTCTAATGCTTTCACGTCACGAGCCTTCTACGTGGTCTCCACGGATATAGAACAGGAACCAGACGGTCAATAAAGACAGCAAAATTGCGAACTGTTTCACTGGTATTAGTCTAAATCCTAAAGCTACAATGCGTTGGTTTCTGATTGCACATGATCAGGTTTCCATTAGTTAAAAAACTGTGGAAAATTGTACAGTTTAGGAAGAAAAATGAAAAAGCACGAAGAAATTGGTAGCTATGCAAACAATTATAAAACTGCTAGGGGATATGTGTACCAATTACTTTTCTGCTGTTGAACAAAGATTGTTCAATTTTATCATCTGGTACTGTATTCTCTGCATATGTATGTACGGACATTTAGAATATGGAAAGTGCTGAACAGAGAATTGTAGATGACTTTTTTAACACAAGAATACTCATTTCAGATAAAAGATTCCTTGATGGACTTCAGAGAAATTGTCTATCAATTCTCGGGAAGTTGGTTGCTGCGGTATGAAAGTAAATTCAGTTTATCGGTGAAGAAGAATTATTTAGAAATTTTAGTGCTGCACAATCAACTGTTTATACGAGTGTCGAATTGTACAATACTAGGGGAAAATCATGCTGAAAACGATATCAAAAATGTATCTGGTCATAAGTCCAATTCTGCTCTTGGAATTTATAGGCGCGTCGGAGACGGTAAGAAGGAAGAGACGGCCATGGATTTGGCGAAAACTATTGGTATTACGGGTAGCGAAGGCACTATAATTGACGATAACGATGACCAGTTGATCATGAATGAAGTCATTAAAATCTGGAGAAAACCTACACGAAAGAGTCAAACTCTGCTATAGTTTTTAATAATTGTAACGTGACCATTAAAACATCAACAAGAACTGAGGCTTTAGCGTTCTGAATCATATTTACTGTTTATTGTACACTGAAATTTTAGGGTATACGCTTTTAAATTTGATTAAATATTTAAATAATGTTATTATTGAATACATACTTACATATATCACGTGATGTAGATTTGAAATATATATTAGGAATACCGTTCAAAATTCAATAGTACCCTTTGTCAGAAAAAAGTATAAACACAAACTGAGTGAAAACTGGACTGCTCAATCTGATTCTTTGAATACATTCGAGTATTTATTTCACGTTGTCCATGTTATAGGTACAATATATTCCCGTCATGGAAAGATTTGACTTTATGATGCAATTAGTAGCAATTTAAAAATGACTATAATATCTCTATAACAGAATATTCAACAGATTATACAAGTATACATAGATTAAAGCTTCAAAAGAATCCGCGACTTTTGTTGTGGTTACTTTGAACGGGCGAAATAACTAATCAAAATGGTATTAGCTCCATGCGTATATATTAACAAATATTAATTAGATTATTGAAATAATAGGCATAATATTTTAGAAAATTCTAATTATTAACTCTATGTAACTACTATAATTTAGTAAAAAAAATTATTGGTTTTGGATGCCTTTCAATGCACTTTTGAGACATTTGAAAAACCGAACATATTTTGTCCCCTGTTGACAACCCCAGCACTTTCCATCCAGAATATAGCAAACATATGTTAACATATATATACAAAGAAAAATGCCTATCTATGTATTGGTTACAGTAAGACAGTTACAAAAATGTTCATGATTAGTATGTAAACAAGAAATAAATAATAGACATCATAATATATATTTGACTTCTAGTATGCATAAACAACAATAATGGTGTAGGCGGCACAAAAGTTTTCAATTCTTAAAAATAATCTATTCACTATCTATATTTTGTATAGGAATGAAAGTATGAATTTATGTTTAGATAACACGATTCTTTGCTTACGGGTTAGTATAGAATATAGTCAATTAAGTAGTAGTAGTATTGTAGTAGTATAGTAGTATTATGCATAGTAGTATTAAATATAGTATTACGCATAGTAGCATATTTTTATCCTTTTTTTTCTCTATATAACACCTAATTTCATATTAATACATGTTGAAATTAATAGACTAAATATGAGAGTTGGGGATATGTCATGAAATATTTCAGTTAGTTTGCAAATAAATTATGTATTGAAATTAATCTGCTCCTGGACCCTATAGGCTCCCGCTGAAATTTGTGCATCTAATTAATCTTCGGTGCACAATTTTATATTGGGTGTGCCCTTTTTTAAAAATTACCCCCCTTTGAAAACCCCCCTTATAATCATTAATTTATTTTAAAAGGTCCACATTTTTTTAATGTCCGCTGAAGTATATATATTGTATTTCTGGTTACATCCCTGGTTATCCCGCAGGTAAGAGTAAATAAATTGCACTCCGCTGAGTACAGTTAATTATTAGTATAGGCTGTTTGATCACCAGCATGATCAACAGTAGTATAGGAAGAGTGGATTCGACCACACTTATAAATAGATTTATGAGTCATGGCTAAAAATAGATTTTTTTACTCCCCCCCCCTGGATGATTTCAATGAGTATTCTGACTAGGTCGATGTACCTGAGTTTGATTTTTCTGCTTACGAATTCATCACAGATATCTTAATGGTAGTACTCGATCATTCAAGTACAATTATTGATTTTTCTTAATACGATGCAGACTGGCGCGGTAAGAAGATACCGGCTTCATTTCAGTTCGGATCAGGGTCGTACCAACTCATGATTCGGGCAACGAACCAGTTCTGTGGTGACTACGGCAATAAGGACTAGAAATATAGTGTGCTATTCAAGATTAATCAAATATGATACAGGAAGGCAAGGCCTTTATTCTAAAGTTTAGAATATACTTTTGTAATATTATTTGGTTATACAAAACGTACAATTTGAAAAATAATTTAAATTTTATATTTTAATTAGTCGTTTTGCTTAAATAATTCATTATTTTCATAATTAATTAATTATTTTCATAAATAAAAGCATTTTTAAAATTTTAGGTAGTCTCTTATACTGTATGTTTCGTTCTATATTGTCTTAATTAATTCCGATTGGACATATAAGTGAATTTTGATCAAATTATTGTAAAATGTTATAACTGTGTATGTATTTTCTAATAACTTCGATGATCTACAACATGGTTCATTTGCAATAAATGTTTTATTTTCTTAGAAAGCACATACACAATGATTACATTTCATGATAAATTGATGAAAATTCACTTATATGTCCAATCGGAATTAATTAAGACAATATAGAACGAAACATACAGTGTAAGACACTACCTAAAATTAAAAAATGCTTTTATTTATGAAAATAATAAATTATTTATGAAAATAATAAATTATTTATGAAAATAATAAATTATTTATGAAAATA
>JAUZND010087663.1:0-15447 GCA_034780555.1 Coelogynopora nodosa
GTCTTTTCTTATTGATTAGGAGAAAAGTGGGTGGGCGTTATTACCCCGTATGGCGTTATTACCCCGCCTTCCCCTACTATTGTACCACTAATATTTCACATATTATTTAAAATATAAATTAATATTTAACATATTTTTCAGTAATGCTGATACAGTGAATACTGACATCGAATTAAAAAATAACAATTTATTTATTTTTGTTGTATGTTTCTGGCAGGAAGAAACACCGTTATTTTTATTTTGAAATATAGAGAATCAAATATTAATGGAAACAAATTTTATAAAGTAATTTCATTACCCCATAGAGACCTTTATATAAGATATTGCGTGTATATGCAGTTCGCTGTTTAATATTGTATGTGTAAAGTTTGTATTAGGAAAGTTTCGCTTACTTTTGAAAAAATTACCCCAATTGAATGTCTATCTTTTGTTGAATTAAATTATTAAGTGTATCGCACTTTTTATTTTTATTGTTTGTTTAGCACAACTTAATTTCATTGATTTTCTCATGAAAATCAATAAGTTAACTAAGTTTATGTGAAAGTTTTTATATATAAGTAATCGATTTAATTAGTTAAAAATTATACGAATATTTTCTGTCAAGTTACCCTGCACATTATTACTGATATGATCGCAGGCATTTTTTTCTCTCTAAAATTAGATGAAATCGAAAATGTTTCGTTAACATTTTTTTAGATAGTATATTTGAAATGGATTAAATTGTTAGAAAATTGCTCTTTGTCTAATTTGTAGCATTGTTTAACATGATGGTTTCTTTAAATATCACTAATGATTAGAAATGTATATTTCATGAACATATTTATCCGACACTAATCAGCAACTGTCTACGTGAAAATTTTGCATTCATCAACATTACCTGTGATTCAAAACAGAAATGCTTCCGTCGTTATACATTAATAGAAATAGGAAGAATTCTTTCCCCAGTGTTATCAGCGTCTATAAGCATATTTGATGAATCTAGCCTAGACGCGCGGGGTTTGCATTTACAAGTTCCGGCAAAAAGCACAGACTTAACTCAATCCAATTTGTTTTGCATTTCAAAAGTAAGGACTAAATGTACCTTAAATAAAAATCCCGACTGTGATATCTTATCCTTTCGTCAGTGTCTTTCTCTTTCCATCCCTCGGACTTGCAATTTCTGAGAAATTGGAGAAAATTAGTTTCCGTAAATCGGGGATAACATTATATCTCTTCTTTTTCTGGATATTTTGAGGAAGCCCTCTGTAAATTTACTGTAGGTTATACTATTTGGATAACAATTTGTCTTTAAAATATATAAAGTAAGTGTTAATTTTAGACAATATATTATTTCTTAGCCGCTTGGAAGGGATTATATATTTTAAAAAGTGTTCGATAGTCCAACAGCTAGAGATAAAGCGAGTTGTTTGCCGTTATAAGTGTCACCGATGACACACGGATCTTACCTAATTTTTACAATCAGACACCGAGTTTTCCTAAAAAACTGAAATGTTGCTGTGAATCTGATGAAATAAAAAAATCACTTTGAATCTAGCAGATCTTTTTAGATAGACACAGGAGATAACATTTCTAATTAGATATCCGTTTTTCGGTTCATATTAATTAATCTAGTTCATTGCAACGCTTAGCCATTTATGTTTCATAATTTTATTTGTTTCTTAATTATGGATTTTTATCTGCAAATCAATTTATTTTGACCTTGTACAGATTTAGTGACATAACATTTTTAAAATTAATTTTAAGATATAAAGGATAAATGTATGATATATTTTCTGTCAATGAAATTATTAGTCAAAATCAAAAGTCATGAACAAAAGTAAACTAAACATAAGGCATTGATAAACTTTGAATGACTATTTACTATCAAAATATCATCTCATAAAAGGCATCCCCTTTCAGTAATATTTTGTTGTCGCATTCGATGTTGGTCTTCAATATTCGATAAAACAATAATTAAATAGATACATTTCACGATAATTGATTGATAAAAAGGAAATGTTTTATTTAGCTTAGATTAGATTTTAGTCCTATTTTTATAGCGTGTGTCATATTATTTTAATCAATTTTTTATCATTTCTTAAAACCATGACAATGGAAGGTTTGTTGGTACAGAGGCATGCCAAACTAACCCATTAAGTGCCGCTAAATCTCGAATAGCACAGCTGCTAGCCAGGAACGGGAGAATCCAAGGGTAGACTCGAACGTGTTTAACACGCTCGGCATCCGCAAACCATTCGGCCATTCCCGTTGCATTCATGTTCCTATTTTGAATAGTTTTCGGTTTTTTTATTTCATAATTTTTTTAATATAGACCATATTTTATATTCTAATTTAACTTTTGGTTTAATTTTAATTTTATAAAACAATATTTGCTCCTAATAATATATATATAGCCTATGTGTGATGAGTCTCCCACTGCGACTAAAGGAGGGTTATGCAATTGACAAGCATGTTTTTAATTGTATCATTATACTTTTACAAGATTTTTATTTCTAAATTATTAAAAAATATCCATATAATAACTTATTTTTCGTGATGTTTTCGATTGCTTCGTTAAGGTTTACGAGCTCAGTAATCAACCTTGATCGTAAATCGACCGTGATGGAAAAATTCCCATTTTATTTCATCATCTGTTTATACGAGATTCAGACCGCAAGATGTATTATACAGTTAAACATCTTTAGCAAATGTTAGATTTAACAACTGCTATAGTTACTTCTTACTCCTCTTGGAATCTAATTATATCGTAAAGCACCAGTTTTACTCTACAGGTTGAAAAAAGACAGATATTAATGTTCACTCGTGTTTCTATTTTTATATTTTAGGGATTTGTCTGGCGGCTGTTGCACAGTCTTTTGAACTAATAAAGATATAAGATCATGACCTTATATGAGATTAACGATTTCACGAGAGTGAATTCTATCATTGTGTAGGCTGACCATAAAGATTTATTGTAATTAATTTCTATTAAATTTTATTGCTCAATTACGCAATTATGTTGATAATTAAAATAACAAGATGGCACCGGGACATCAAAATAGTGTTTTTACCAGCCTATAAATTTGAAATGTTTAAAATCACGATCTCTTTATTTCTGTAACAAAACACAAAGGTGCCCATGTGCTTACTGTTGTCCAAACCATTTTTAGGACTACAATTAAATACGATATACGAGATATTTCTCTTAATATATATGAAGATATAGGCCTACCGTTGATCATCATTAATCAACTATATATTGTTCTTGCAAATGTTTTGGATGATTTGGGAGGGACAGCACAATATACCATATTATATTACGAACAACTTATTTACATAATAAATATAATTATATATGTTTTATAGAGTTTAATATTTTATGTAAGTTTAATAAATGCATTTATGATTTTTCAATAGGTAATTTTAATCAATAATTTTCCAAACATATGTCATATATATCAAAAAATTATGTTTTGATATAATTATATATAAATGGAATATTATGAATGTAGCAACAAAAGCTAATATGGTAACATAATATCTTTAAATTTAATATTTAAATTTGCAGTTGAAATGGCAGAAACTCTCAATTGATTAATCTTCTTATTTATCATTGAGATAGAAATATGGCTCTTCTATCTTAAGGTGCACTCTTAAGGTTTAAATTTTTTATTCACAGAAATTCTACCCCAACAAGTAAATATTTTCCCCTTAACTTTCATTGCAATTAAAAAAGTACTTTGATTATGCCAGGCAGCATTTTATTTTAACTGTGTGAAATATAATTTATATTTCAATATTCTATTTTACGACCACTGATTGTTTCTATCAGTCTTACCGATCTTTCTGTAATTATATCAAATAATCGAAAGTTACAAATTGGAATCACCGATATGTATTTAATTATTATTTTAATTTTAAAGTGCGAACAGATTTGATGTTAACTTCTTTTCTGTAGTATATAGCTGGTAAACGATTGATGCTTATAGAAGACGGGCGCTTTTGAGAGACATAATCTCTGGTATAATATTTGTTCAGATTTATGACAATATTTATCGACTAATTCATTAATATATTATAAAAACGTATCTCGTTTAATATATACATTCCAGGTATAAGTGAGAACTTTTAGTATTTTTAATTATTATTAATCTGTTTTTATTATTAATTTAATAATAAATATAAAAATATATTAATTATAATATATAGTATACAATTAATAGAATAAATATATAAATATTATAATTTATTGGAGGTTGGATTTCTTTTGATGAAATTTAAGCTTTTTATGTGTTTATTTAATTAAAATTGTACAAAAAAAGCGAAATAAATAATAAAAATATTTTTGCTAATATGAAATTTAAAATAAATTTTATTAATAGTTACCATTTTATATTTCTATGAAGTATAGGTCATTGTATAATTTATTTAGATCTTTTTACTATTTACAATTTTCTGTCTAAATTTCGACTGGGTTATCAGTAAGATTTTTTCATTTCCCATAAATGTGTTTGCCATACATTTAAAAAAAGAAAATAATTGAGACGCTTTCCGTTCAGTAAAATTTTCCAACCGTTTCCTAAAATTATGTGTATGTGAAGAAAAATTGTGAGAGTATTAAGCAATGCTAGAATACTAAGAATGGGATTAAATATTTTGTCATCCTTAAATGACTTTTTTACTTAAAAAATCTATACAAATCTTTTTATCACTTTGACTATAAAATAAGCTACCTGAAATCTGTTTTTGTGGCATTCCATTATCTTGTTTTCTAGCTGTTGCTTTTCCTACGAAATATTAAACTTGAAAATGCAGCAGGTAATTCCGATAAAAATAGTTTCAACCTCCATTCTAAAACCCGGTTTCTATATAGTCAAGAAACCTGCTTTATCGTGGCACGTTCATTATTCCTCTTATCTCTATTTTTTCCTCCTTAAGTCTAACCATATAGCTGTTACATCATAAATGTATATAATTAGGTCTCGTAATTTTCACAGAGTTGCTGACATTATGTTGGTGAAATATTATTTTCTTCCAATTTACACATTAAGTATATCGTAGAGTACTCGTTGAAATTATATAGCTAAAGCATAAATATGTTACGACTGTTATGCTTGTATGATTGTAGTCATGCAATTAATATTCAAATAATCAATTTTTTTATCATTTTAACAATAATAATAAGCAACAACACCCAGGATTCTAGTTAACATAAATACAAACAAATTTGTAGATACAATTGAATTGTAATAAATAGTTATAACTTTATACGTTATAGTAAGAAAATAAATGTTTACCAATTCAGTTTCTTGTAAAACAATTTATGCGGGCAAGAATAAATAGGAAATCAAATAAAAAGTATAAATTAATAAAATAAACAACTCTTTGTCAAGTTAACCACAATGATAAGACAAATATTTTCCATAGAGAAACTAGGCATCTCGAAGTTGAATCTTATGTAGAATATATATAAAAAATCGAATTTTTAAAGTGTGAAAATATTCTTTTCAAATTTAAATTCCTTTTTAATAATATTGACAGTATGAAAAAGACAAAGATTGAGCTGAAATTTTCAAACATCTGGCTAAATATGGAATATAATGTAAAATGTTTTACGTGTGTATGTGGCCTTCAAATTATTCATATTTTGACCTTCAAATTCAAAAAAATATATTTTTCCGTGTTTTGAAAGATTTTGGTGCGGTTGTTAAATTTCATTACATTTATTATTATATCATCAATTTACTTTTTGCAAATTACTCTACTCTATACTCTACTCTATACTCTACCCTTTACTCTACTCTTTACTCTACTCTATACTCTACTCTTTACTCTACTCTTTACTCTACTCTATACTCTACTCTATACTCTTTACTCTACTCTATACTCTGCTCTATACTCTACTCTATACTCTAATTACATTTATAGAAATGTTCGTGTTATTTTGTTAAATTTATTTTAACGGCTAAATTTTCTGACGTCAAAATCGATTTAAAAAGTCAAATTAGAGACTAAATTTAAATATAATTATCTTCCCAACCATTTAACATTTCCAATCCACATAATATCATATTTAATAGATATGCAAATCCAAGGTAAGGTTTAATTTTTTTATGCAATAATTATTACTATAATCATATCTGTGCTTTTTTCTCAATAAAAAAAGACAAAAACACTTTTTTGCAACAACCTGTTTTGCCAAATTATAAACACTACATCAGAATTAGATGTAGCAAATAAACTATTTCATAATAAAATGTTTATTATAGTCAAATCTCAATCATTTGGTATAAACATTGACTTTAGTCAAATGATGACGTCATTGATGTTATACCACGTGACCAATTTTCTGACGTATTTTAGCGTTGAAAACTTCCATTTCGTCTATAAAATCTTATTTCCATCTCAATAAATAGAAAGCATACAAGTGTAATAGAAGAATTTATTATTTATAATCATAATACAACTATACGGATACATTAAAAACATATATCATTAATTAAAACGGAATCACTTAGGTAAGGATTTACTTGCGATTAAGATAGACTGCAGTCGCATCGCTTTTAAAATGTGTGGCTATAATAAGCTAAAATAGCACCAATTTTTTTTGTTGTAAAATTTATGCTCAGTTATCAATTCTAAAATTGTGATAATTCCTCTTATTATGTTGGTTATTGTGTGTGTATTTAAGTCGAATTTTCATATCTTTAAAGAGATAAGTTGACTTTCATTAATTACAAAAATGAAAACCTTAATATAGGTCGTTTGCCACGCTAATTCCAAAAGGGAAATGAAGTAAATAATATGGCGCCTATTGGAATAATTAAAATTCTACTCCTGTCTATCTACTCCATTCTACTGTGTCTAGACGGACAC
The DNA here is from genome assembly GCA_034780555.1 of Coelogynopora nodosa. Lineage (NCBI taxonomy): Eukaryota > Metazoa > Platyhelminthes > Proseriata > Coelogynoporidae > Coelogynopora > Coelogynopora nodosa. The sequence continues at coordinate 6,856 of JAUZND010087663.1, forward strand.
AGATTTTCAATTATTGTTTTTAACTTTGGCCTGTGGAGACTGAAAACTAAGATTATTAGATATAAGCTAAACTTGGACACATGTGTAAAATGTAAGCTTTATTATGTCAAGGACGTATATGTAATTAAATCCATAAATGATTACGATAATTATATTAATTTATGAGTGGAAAATTTATATATATTTTGTATTATACTCAACTGAATAATTTATTAACCCGACTGAAATATTTTAATGATATGGGTTTTGGTATATGCTTTTCTTACAAGTCTAAGTACATATTATGAACTTGTATCTGTAAAGAAAATTGCATAATTATTATAGTTACAATTTTTTTATTTATAATGAAGTGCATAGTGGCTTATTAAAGTTGATTTGTGAATTGAATCAACTTCAGTAAATTGAATTTTGAAATGTTTATTTATAAGGAATATTGAGATAAAACATTTATTGGACTGATTTCAGTTGTATCCTATAATATAACACTATCAAATCGATAAAATTGAATTTAAGGACGGTATAAACCATTTGATAATATATTACATTATATAAATTCACAAAATTCCTATATATGTATATATAATATATGATAATGATGATGATAATGTAATATATTATAATTATTATATATAAATGGTAGATAAAGCCATAAAGTCATTAATTAATTGAAATAGCAAAAAAAGTGCAAGAAATTAAACGATAAACTAATTATTTTTATTTCAATATTAATTCTCGTATTTGACAAATACACCTAAAGTTTATTGTAAATAGTTGAAATAATATGTAATTGCTTATTTGCGCGTAATATTTTTTCGTGGGTCAACTACTGTCAAGGTTTCACCTTTCTGAGGTCACATATTACCATTGAAATTAAATTATATATTCTGATTTTTCTAAAAGCTATTTTAAATCAAGGCTTCTTAGTCGATTAAACTTCAGTGTCAACTAGCACAACTATGGTCAGAACTACTGTGTGGATCAAGCGATAGATCTGGATCTTTGCCCTAATTTTATTCCTCCTCTCTTGAGGCTCTCGTTTATACACACACATCAGGACTGAATTTACATAAGTTATAATGACACTGAGCTAAAATCCTTTAGTGGTCGTTATTTTGATTTTTTTATATGTGTGTAATTTGATTACTGCTATCATTCATATTAGTTGCTGTACTTTATGGCTATCATATAATAACATGTTTTGATGTTTTGATAGTTCAACTGGACAATACATATTTTATTTATTCATATAATTTTATTTCAAATTAAAAATATTATGAATCATATGAATATAAAGCTGAACTATAAAGTTAATAATCTATTATATTGACTATTCTGATTCATAACTAGATTATAGTACGGAAATGTTCATTGATGTATTTAGTATTGAAAGATGTTGATCGTCTATTTATAAATAGAACCTTTTATTAGTTTATAAATATCTGCTTTAATCGATGACGTCTCTATGATGTGTCAAGGTCACTTGAGTGTGAGTACAACATCTCTTCGTCACCAGAGCAACACGATTGGTCTTATCAACGGCTCCAGCCCAACGGAGGGTCTAGTTCTGGCCCGGACTATCTCCAAGGACTCTGCGGTTGAGATGAAGGAGGCTTCGGTCGCTTCGACAACGGATCGGTAAGTGCTTGATTGGGTCGACAGAAAACAGAGGAATTGTTGAAGAATGTATTTTATGAGTTAATCACATTCTATTTTATTTGCTGAACTACCTATAACTAAGAACTTACACTGACTAAATGATACATATTTTAGTATACATTGTATTGCTAATATAACCATAGATTATTTTAATAATTTTACATTTTCATTTTCTATTAGTTAGATAAAATGTATTAAATAGAAAATTAAACTTTATTGTCACTTTAAAGTTTATTCAATGTTATAATGTAGTTGTGTACACGTTCCATTTACACATTGCAAAAATTGTGTTCTGTGATTAAGTTCTATCTCATTGATAATCATTTTATAGTTGATTTAAGGATTTATTTCATATTATACACGCTGCGTTTACATAATATAATACGCATATTGATGTCTTTCAAAGAAACGTATTCATGAAAGTTATACTTTAATCAAAACTGTTTAAATTTGAGTTGAGAGGCATTTTCAAATATTAAATTTTTACTATTGTATAAGTAATTATTATAATTTATTCTCATTTTGTGTCCAAGTTCACAATTAGGTATATACATCATAGGTAGTTATTAATAAGTAACGGAAACAGTGGAAACATTAGATATCAGTCTTATTGCTCGTATAAATAAATAATTCGTATTTGTTTCAATAATATTTTTAATTGTTTACAACAACTCTGATACAGTTTATACAATTTTTATTCTCCATAACAATAATAACAAGTTTCGTTGGCTATACTTATCATCAGCTGTTTATATAGTTGTAAATATAGTTGCACATATAAAGTACTTGTTTGAAGTTTATTATACTTCTATGTGTTAATTTGAATCATTGTGCATTTTTATTAAAGTTCAAGTTAAATATTAATTCAAGTCGAATTTTTGCTATAAACTAAAAATTGATAATACACAAAGGAAAAATTACATCAAATGGCAGAAATTAAATACCAATAAAAAAATTATGTTCAACTATTATAGAAATATAGAACATTTCAATTCGTTTATGTACCAGAAACTAGGATTATATATTTCATGATGTATAAATCAAGAAGTTCAAGAAATTGATTAAGAATAATTTCTTTTTGATTTAAACAATTCACTGCTTTAAATACCCTCAAGGCAACTTTGTCAAAGTGGGTTTTTGTTCGTGACGGTTGTCTTCTAACCTTATAATCATAATTTAATTGTGGTTTGAACTTTTGTATTATATTTTAGCTTCAATGTAGATTGGTGTGTGGGCAGTTGTATCATTATGATTATGAAAATTCAGCAAATTCAGCTGTCGTAATTGGTTATTTTAAAAAAAATGACTGCATAATATATATATATTCAAAATATGAAGTTGTTTCATGACATTTTAGCATTTTATAATCAAAGTTTAAAATGAAAGAAATATTAAAACTAACATCAAATGTCAATTAAGATTTATATACGTCATGATACAAAATACATTATGCAAATATTGACATAATTTGCCGATTTAATTAAATCATTATAAATTATTTATTCTAAGATAGCTTATGTATAGCTCTACAGCACGCATTTTAACCCATTTTGAAATATTATATAACACCTGATTTTACTTAAAGTCGATCTATATGTTAGAAAAGACAGGAGGAAACTTTGAAGAATTGGTCTTTGTCTATATCCCAGATGGGAATTCTTCTTTGTGCCAAGTATAGGCGACAAAGATAATCTGAATGACTAACTCATAACTTGTAGAGAGAAATACTCACTCCACAGTTCAATGATGGAGATGTACGTATTATTATTATTATATATTATTCGGTGCTTTTGTTCATCTACTTTCTGAATGAATTATTTTAGTCTTTTTTTATTTGAGTGGCTTCTTAGTTTTTTCTGTGTTTTTCCGTGACTTTGTTCAGTTAAAATGTTATGAAATTGTACGATATTGTTATCACAATTAAATTTTTAAATTACTCACTCAGACTCAAAACGTAAAATAAGCGAATGTTGAAATTTAGTGATTGTCGCAATGATGTTGTGTTTGATTCATAGTTTTATCGCTGAAACGTAGAAACAATGGTTTGAATTATATTTTCAAGCAAAGTAATCTGATATCGTTTTATGGAAACAAGATTTTAGGCTGTTTCAAATAGGCATGTTTGACTTAAATATCAATAAAATATTAAAATTTATTTTACAACATTAAATATAATTAATAGTATATTTATAAACATCGCTATCTTTATATCTGAAATTTACAAGAATTATATCACTTTTTTAATTTCAAGGATTAAAAACTATTATTATTATATATTATATAAAAAATAAAAACAATATTTAAATTTTTTAAATATTCTTAATCTTGATACATAATTATACTATGCATAACAGGATTTTTCATTGATTGGTAGCTACATTTTTGTTTCATAACATCTCATTAATTTGTTACATTTTGAATATTACTACTTTTGATAAAACAATTTTTTACTGCATTTTTATTGCAAGAACTATAATTTGTCTTCTTTTCTTAATTTCATGCGTGGTGTTCGGTTGAAATTGTATTGCTAAACTTATTTGAGTAATAAAACAAAATTTGAGTCATTATAACGCCACATTCATCTCCCAGGACACAATTGTTCATTTCCCTTGTTCGTGGAATTATTTATATATTTTAATTTATTTGTAACTTTTAATGTACACGCACACGGTGGGAATTAATCCTGCTTTTACGTTGATTTTGAATTAGGGAGAGAAAGTATAAAAACCATATTTTCATTATTATATAATACATACTATACTCTTTAAATATTAGTTTGACGAACAGCAGTGTAAGATAAAGTTTTTTTTATTCGTGATGACTGGTGTTTCTTGGCTGTAGTAGTAAAATTATCCCAGAGATAATAATTGGGGGCTTTCTTCTTATTTCCTAGAAAGAGGTGGTAATTACTAATAACAGAGAGAAGGCAGCTAGGTTAAAAGGTTACGTGTACAGGCAATACCTTTTAGACATCCCTATCTATTGTATATACTGCTGTTTATCAGGTGAACTACATGCGTTTTTATATGCAGATATTATTGTAGTAAAATAAATAGAACATGCGATAATAAATGATATATTCAATAAATCTTAAAATTATATTGTAAATCTGTAATTTTATTATAAAGTAGGCTATATTATTTATTTATTGTAATAATATTCTTATATATACAACAAAAACTGTATGAACTATATAATTAATATGTAACCTCCGAAATGGAAACTATTAATTATCTACATATTGACAGACACCAATATATTTTCCATTATTTAAACACTAATGACACAAAATTATTACTTTACATAGTTTTAATATTGTATTAACGTGTTATACGATTACGTGTTAAATCTGCAAATTAACATGATTAATTTCTTTTCAATCATTGTTGCATTTTTAATTTGGGAGATTCATTATTATATGTTAACATTGAATGTTAACGACATTTTATTTAAGGAAGAATTTATTGTAAAACTTTGTTTGATTACTTCTATTGGCGTTGTAGATAAGTTTGTTTCAAAGTTATATATTTGTATATATCGATTTATATAATATAATAGAATTTATTTATATATTGATTCATTTATAGTACAACATTTCTTTATTTGTGTGTCTCTTTGCCTAATGCTCTGTTGGATTCTATAGAATATTTTGATGTGATTAATTTGCGGAATTTGAAAATCTTTCTTTCTAAATAGGCTAACCTAAATTATTATATATTTTTTGTTGTTGTTATTGAGTTTTTTCTAATATCAATAAATGAGAGCTAAACATGTTCCTTTTATTTTAGTATTATATATTTCCATTTCTAGAAGTGCTATAACATTTAATTGTTTACACTTTATAAAAGTAATTGTTGTTTACAAAACTTAACCACAGCAATAAACACGGTTGAGAGAGAAAAGAGGATTAAATTATGTATATACATTAATATTTATAATTAAGTAACCTAAAGATATTTGCTTATTTCCAATATCACAGAATAAAGTTAGTGGGCTCTATTTGATCGATTGAGAAGGTTCTGTATAAATTCTGAGCTGAACGAATGACTAAATAATTCCATCAGTTACAGAATAACCAAACATTTAAAGGGCATCTATTTTTGCACATTCTGTTAGCAAGATAAGTTCATGTAAGGCCATGTTAGTTGGAATAAATATTTTTTCTCTGGTTTCTTAAATAGTAAGAAAAATATAGATGTTGACATCTGTTGTGAAGTCAGCATGAATAATATATAGAGTTATTTATTTAACTATTGTCAAATGAGCATCATGTCATAGTGGAAACGTTTTAACCAATTAAAAAAATTGGACTTGTGTTATAGAAACCTATACTGCGGAACTCTATCAATCAATTGAATAAAATCCGACTTCAATTTATTTATTGCTACATGACCAATAATACTTTCTCTGCGCTTATATTCACGACCATTTCATTAATTTCCGCCACATAGGCAGTAATATAATTTGCGATTTGTTCTCCATCCTATTAATTTTACAAGTCCTAGCGGATAGTATAGTATTAGAGGTATGTGTAGGCCTAGTCTAGATAGCCTACTCTTATTGGAGAGAGAGATTTGGTACTTGCTAAGAGAATACATTATTATATTATGGAAATAATATAATTACATTTCAATAGCTGTGCTTTCTATCAGGTTGCAGATAAAAGACACTTCTTTCGCATATATACGGCATTAATTCAACTCAGAACTTGTAATTGTTTATTACTTAACAGATCGTAGGCGTAGGAGCTTTTGAGCATTGGTCCAGCAATGTTCTGAAGTTGGGCGCCCCCCCCCCCCCCCTCTATTTACCAATAAATTGAAGACGATGTTCACCACGACCTTCTACAAACTGATTAGCAATATAATTTAAATCAATTTCAACATGTCTTGCTTTATGCATGTTGAGAATCGTGGTGTTATTCAAAATAATTTGGCGCATTGTGGTTCTTAGGTGTATGATTAAATTCGCAAAATAATTTCGCTCACATGAAGCGTTTGTTGCGGGTGAAACGAAAAGTAGTTGCGCCAAACAGGTATTCTCGCTTAAGAATGTTTCCTTGCCTCCATTTAATGTTCTCAGATAATCAAAGATGCTTGCCATCGATTTTACCTCCTATTTATCTGAAAATTTAACACCAACATTTTGTAATTGCGCTGATAACAACATTGTTAGATGAAGATCAACTCTGTAAATAAATATATATATATAGTTTACATAAATAATATATATGGATTAGAAAAGTTTATTAATGGCAAAAAATATTTATTTCTCATGTGAACGTCCGCATTTAAACACATGTTTAATAATTAAACCATTTCATTCAATTTTTTTTGTGTGTGAGGACACTGATAACAATAATGTAAAAATAACAACAATGTAAAAATTAATAAAACGTTAACAACAACGTCAAAAACAACAAACTATGATATATGTGCTTTAATGTAGATTTTTTTCTCCAAATGTTGGGTATGATCATAGAATGAAACAAATATAATTAAATAATTAAAAAAGAATAATATAACAATCATTAATGTTTGTATAAAGTATTCGAGGATTTTTTTGATTTATTCACGAATTTTTGTATCAATTATGAAATGTAAGAACATGTTTTCTATCTATTTGGGAATGACATGTAACATGTATTATTAAAATAATCTTATTAATTAATAATATATAAGAACGTGTTTTTAACAAAAAAATATCATACATTATTTAATCTCATTAGCAAATAAAAATAATTATATATAATATATAATTGAAAAAATTAAATAAACTAATTAATTTGTATTAAATTTAAAAAAAATACAATTACACTACTAACTTATTGTGATATTTAATGTTTGATTTTTATTCATGTTTGCTAATTGGCTAATTTTACAGAGAATTCTACATTTATTTATTTATTTATTTATTTATTTATTTATACTTTAATTTTTATTACAGTAGGCATAATCTCCTAAGAATCCCTAAGATAAAAAATATGTTGCAAATTTACTATAATTGCCTATATTTTCTCTGGCATCTATATATTTATGGTATCTATTTATTAAATTTTAAAATAATATAATGAATTTAAAAAAGGAGATTAAAAAATCTATATTTCATATTTCAAAAATCGTAATCATCTATATAATTAAAGTTAGTTTTTATGTGATAAAAGTAAACAATGTGTAAATGAAATCAACTGAAATCAATAATTAACACTAAAATTGATCACTAAATGACTTTGTATAAAGTATCGGCAAACTCCATAAACGACCTATGGAAGATATTTATCGGTTTATACGTCATTATACATTTTATTTTATTATATTATATCAGCAACAGATAGTTCCATGGTAATACTATATAACAACAAATACACTATTTAACAGTTTAACAGTAGTTTAGAAGTATATATAACTATTATTTTTTAAATGACATTTGACATATACAAGTTTTTAGGTTATTTCGTTGATGAGGTTATTTGAACCTTCATTATTTATTATCAGTATCAAACCGGCAGAAAGTCATAATTATTGAGGTGTCTGACTTTTTCCAGTTTATGAACACCTCCCAAGAAATTAAAAAAAAATTGTGGTTTATAATTGTTAGTAATTAAATATATTTCTGCCTCTGTTTATATTATTGGATAGACTGTCCAAGATATGAACACTTGTTTCGCACATTTAAAATAAACACTTGTTTTAATGGTATTGTTATTTTACGGCTGAACAATAAGAAATAATAATACATACAAGTCGATTGGATAAATATTTTGTGCGGCCACTTTAATATAACAAGTAGAAATAAGCAAATAAGACATTTATAAGAAGAAATAGATTAATATATAGAAATATATTAGATTAAGATTAATATATATAACTAGATTAAGATATATAACTAGATTAAGATATATAACTAGATTAAGATATATAACTAGATTAAGATATA
>JAUZND010087674.1:0-15447 GCA_034780555.1 Coelogynopora nodosa
GTAGATGGGCGAGAAGCGGGAGTGTGAAACGAGAACGCGCTAGTCTCCATCCGGTCTCCAACACACTGCTGAGAAACAGCGTTAACAATTTGTGGTGGTGATAAGAATGTTTGCTGAGCATTCTGGGGGAAGAGGGGAGGGGGTGGAAGGGGTAAAAAATTTTTTTAAATGTGCGAAATTCAAAATAAAAAAAATTAAGCGCAAAAAAATCGGGGGGGGGGTTGATGCAGATAGACTCCTTCCTTACTACTGTGATTTAGATGGTTTTTTAAGATAACTCAGATACTACGTATAGTTATTTTTTGATATGTATATATTTAAAGTAAATGCATTAATATTGCTTGAAACTAAATGTATTTACTTTATTTCATATTAAATCTTAAATATTGTTTTGACCGATATGTATATTTTTATTTACAGATCGTGGAGTTGGTGAGTGTATTTTTAGTACTGCATTTAAGATTTTCTTAAAATAATTATTCAATACAAAAATATGTTTTAAATAATTAAATCCAACTATTAATTTTTTTGTATATCTATAAACTTTATAATTACACGATTATAAACTAAACTACTTACAATCTAAAAAATATGTTATATCTCACAGTTGTATATGTATTATATATTTTGTTTTAATAAATGAAAATGTGATAAACATAATTAAAGTATAACGTTTAAAAGCAAGGAGTTCGCATATTATAAAAGTATGTATTAAATGCAAAATGAAAGAATATTTTACCCTGTTAAATAATTAAATGCTTTGAATTTATAGTGTCAACTTAAGCTCACACAAACAATACATAATCATGAACGCATTATGTATAATAAACATGAAATAAATTGGTGATATATATATAAAGTAACTTCATAAGTAGAAAATTAAAAGATGTACCATCAGCCAGCCAATCACATTTGCATCAACAATTCTAATGAATCTATGAAGTAACAGTCCAGTTTATTAGTGGGTTGAATGTTGCATTGAGATTAGTTTAGTTCTGAATGTTTTTAGTTTAGAGTGCAAGCTTCTCAGAGGTTTAGAATATTAAAATGTTATAGTTTATTTACATTATTGTACATTAATTAAGTGTATATAAACATTTAGTTATGTAGATATGTTGCATTTAGTGAATTCACATGGATTAATATTTATTATAAAAATGAATGGATATAATTTAAAATTAACACCACATTAGCATACGGGTATATTAGTATTTATATTGACTATTATTTATATTTTTGTAACTGTATTATTATAAAAACTGTATTATGTATTTGTAACTGTCATTTTCTTTTTCAGATAGGGATGGTATGTTTATTTGAAATTATATATTTTTATCTTTCTTAATTACAATACAGATTAATCATAATATATTTATAAAAAAACAATGACAGTACAAAAAGCAACCATTACAGTAAATACAAACTTTTTACTCCATAGAATTTTCAAACACATACATATACCCAATTTAAAACTTTATTCACAAAATAAAAATTATTGTTTTGTATCAAAGTTAAGTATAAAAATAATTTGGATCATACTTGATTACAATAAAATGGTAGTATTAAAATTACAATATATTAATATAATTCGCGAAATTAATAATTTGTTATTAACAACGTAAATAAAATAATATGTCATTTATATATTTATGATTTATATATGACCCGGTTGAAGACCTTACATCCAGCGGGAATGAACAAAAGACACATATATTTTGTAAAATATTTCTACTATGCAATTTGATGATTACATATTATGTTATTGACTATTATAGACTATATTATTGATTAATATTAGTTATTTGATTTGTCCGCACTATTAACTACCCCGATTTAATTATTTCCCATATAACGTTAGCATATTTAAATCTCTAATATTTATAAATTTCAAATTTGTTTCTTATTTTGTTTAAAATTATTCAAATAGTTATTCAAAAAAATTATATTAAATATTATTCGAAAATATTATCTTCAATTTTTTTTTTTTTTTAAATATAAAAAAATATTTTAAAAATGTTCAGAACTGTACAAAAACATTTTTTAAATTATATTATACGTCATTTTTCATTATATCTATATATATATATCAAATAAAATAGAAGCAATTGCACTGCGCATGAATTAACGCATTTATTTGCGAATTATAAAAGAGCGTTTAAATAAATGTTAAGTATTGTAATTTAATTTGCTATCGGGTTGATTTTACAGTTCAATAAATCTGATTTGTTTTTTCTGTTATCACTCTTTCTTTTTAATATCTGAAGATGGTGTTTAACACTGAACATTTAGACTCTTTTTATAATACGAAAATACACGTATTAATTGATTTGCAGCAAGTGTTTCTATTTTTTACAACTAATGTTGCTAAGAGCAAGCTATCTATTCATTATATATATCATTTGCGTTTGTGTGCTATGTGGTTTTTAAATATATATATATATGTTAATCGATTAAATTGCTTATATTTTCAGCTTTTGACGAAGGATATCTACGTCCAAGTAAGCGTCAAAAACAAAATTAACAATTGCAGTAAAACATTTTAAACTTTGACAAACATAGTTTAAAGGTAATACGAAATAAGCATGATTTAATCACAGTACCGACTTACAGACATCATATTTCTAGATACATGTTACTTTCTGAAATTACAAATGTTTATTTACTCAAGCTTATATTGAAGATTGAAAATTGGAAAATTGACGGACTTCTACTTTGATGACGTCATTGTTAGGGAGGTGTGGAGCCGAAAGCCCCCAGATTGTCAATTGTGACAAGTGTTGGTTTCCAGCACCAACAATCGATTATTTAATCTCTTTTATTTACGTAATAAATATAACCTTCGAATACATTTCATTTAAGCAAATTGTTTTCTACTTTAACCATTAAAACTCGAATAATATCTAGCATTCCATGCGTCCAGATAGCGCAGGTGTAGAGCGGCAGGCTTTTGACCTGTTGGTCAAGGATGATTAGAATCGCTGGTTGGATTTATTAACTGCTATTCCTTTACCACCTTACACAAAATGTGTTCCAGTTTAACTATTAAGAAGTAAAAATATATTTCAAAAGCATGTATTTAACAAATCACATATGAATACACTATAGGCAAAATATAATTAGAATATAACTATAAAAAGCATAGTATTAGTCAAATAACAATATTGAGCACATCCTTTTTGTTACTGTGATGAAATGTGGCAATCCACTATTTATAAAAATAGAATGTTCATTATTTTTTAGAGATTTTTGAAAATTGAAAAACGATTTAGACAAAATGTGATAGTTGAATACTCATTAAATGATCCCTGTTATTAGTAGATAGGTTCAAAGGTAGGTTCCTTAATAAAGATTAATCCTAATTTATTCTTGAGGGTAGTCGAATATAAGTCGGTTTTCACTTTTCTGTGATAGCAATAACACCGTTCCGTGCATCTTTAACTGATTTAAGTCTGATCAGGACAACAATACAGTTGATGAAGATGTCTATCGAACGCTTCTTGAGATGATTTACCGCAATAATTGCGAGCAATTGCTCGCGCGATTTTTATTTGAGGTAGAACCTAAACTTTCTTCCACAACAAGTGCATGTTAAAATAGTCTGTCAAATGATTTAAAATGATACAAATTGTAATGTATACATTTCCGTTGAATAGGAAACCTAATTTTAAACTTACTCAACATGCAATTTCAGGGGAGAGCAGGCGTAGATCTGCTTTCTCGTTCCTCGGATTACAATTCTTGAATTTATAGATGTTTCTCTTGGAGATTCTACTAAAGGTTTACCTCTTTCGACAGCCCTGAATATATTTTTTTGTCGTTCATATGTTTCCTCCGTTTGGAAAGTGTTCAATTCTACCTTACTGTAAAATCTGTCTAACCGCAGTAGGAATTTTCAACCAATCAACGCACTACATTATTCAAGCAACTTACCTTCATCCTATACAATGTTAATCGATTCGATCCGAATTATGACGCGCACCCGCAAAGTGAAACGCGTGTGCTGTTTTCTCAGATTAAAGCGTAAATCAAACGCAATAAAATATCGACCGCTACCCAACAAATATGGTTGTAACTTATATCAGGTAGAAAATCAGGAGAAAAAACAAAAAAAAATCCGAAGGAATTTTAAACTTTTTTTTTTCAAGGTTGTCAAAGAAAAATGATTTAAAGTAAATAAAATAGATTTTAAAATAATCAAATTAATTAATATAAACAAATGTTAGGCATTTTAGAAAGTCGATAAAACAGGCCAAAATAATACGTAAACATTTAATTTAATAGTAAAATGTTCAAATAAAACAAGTATAACTAATTTAAACTTATTATTACATTATTAAAATTGAATTCGTTTGTTTATCTTTGTTACTTGTTTAAATACCGCCCTTAAAAACTAGTTATTCATTTCTCCAGATTTTCCTTCGCATATTCCTCTGACTTTAAGTAACAACCAGCAAATATAGACAGCTACCTAGAAGGACCAATTCTACTACCACCCCAACCGAATTGCCCAGGGAGTCCAATTTACGCTCGATATGCAATCCAACATTAAATCTCGCAGCAACCTCGTAATAAATGTAACATAGACGTTCTACGGATCACTTCTCCTCTTTCAACTATCAAATTGAACAGTAATATGGGATCAAATTAATGCGTCTTAAAATCGCCAGGTGGCGGACACTGCCTCATACATAGCGTCTCAAAAAATATCTGCGTGTCGTAGAAATCCTGTTATCTACGACTGAAATTCTCAATATTATCACTTCAAAACTGTTCACCGATCCCTGTTTCTACTCTCCTTTTGAACGGAAGAATATCTCCCCACACTTCAGTCAATAAACAACAAAAATAATATAATTCTGCATTAGATGATCTCTTCTGAGATGATGACCCTAAAGCGACCTTTAACCCATTTAACGCCAACGTAAACAAATCCCCGTCATCTAAACCTTTGGCAATAACGACATAACATACACATACAACACGGACTAATGTACGACCAAAGCTCCCCATCATCTATACTACCATTAAAAATATGTATATATTTTCGACCTTTTCTGCACAGCATTTATTTAAACAATCAGCCGCAGCGGTACTAAACCAACTCGGTACGCCATCAATGCCGCCTCGTTAGCAAAACTTAATGCAATAGATTTTACCACCCACCTAAAACCATCATTTACGCCGACTCTCACATTCCATCGTACCTCGAAAACTGCACCTCTCTCTTCAACAGTGAATATCCTTCTTCTCCTGTCATACTAGAAAGTGACTTTAACAACATTTACAGTAAATCAATCATAGAACACACCACACCGCTGTCATTCAAATCGTCGCAAAATTAAAATTCATGAACAGTATTTATAAGAGTGTCCTAAGTTACGACAAAATAAAAGTTAGCAAAATCCAATGTCTTGACAACATTAAGCTTTTTCAAAATAACCTTGAATTCACTCCAACCAACAGGATCATTGGTGAAATAACTGAGTAAATCAAACAAGTTCGAACCAACGATTATATGTCCATCGTCAATAATCTCTACATACTCTTACCATGAGAAAGTTGGCTTATTACCATGTAGAAATGTAAGTAGTAAAATTGCATTTGAAATTAATGGCTTGTTAAAACTTGAAGACATCTGACTAATATATTAATTTAACGAACTATTCTTTTTTTCTTTAAAACTCATTTCGCTGATTTCATTCTTGCGTTGTCTTCAATATATTGAGCCGCTTTCATACGACATTGTTGATGTGGTCCACCCTTTGTGATGTTATTGTTTTTGAAGGTTTGGATGTACATTGTATTATTTAAACTAGAGTATTCTTTTTCAGTAACCAAAAAAATCGTTAATATGCTGATGTACTAATAATTGTTTACAGAAAATAAAGACGAACCAATAGCAGACGGGTGCAATTATTTTTGCAGGTAGAATAAATTACTTACCGCAAAATATATAGTAATGTCAGGAATATTTTATTAAACTGAGGGCAGTTTGTACTTTTTTTATTTCTCCTTTTATATGGAAACACTGATCCATAAAACGAAGCATGTGCTTACGTTTACTGAGATAACCATGAAGCGATCTAGGAATGTTTGGTAAATTACCATTCAGTAGGTTGAAAGTGATGTCCAACAGTGCCTAGATAAAATCATGATGAGCATTCTTCACAATAACTTTCTTTAACTTTGGAATAGCTTTAAAAAATACTTTTAGCAGAGAAAATTGTTGCTGAACTTGTAAGACTCCCGTTTCAACATTAACCCATTTTTTTCAAAACACAACCTTAATATTATGTTTATAATATTTTAGCCAAAGTTGTGATGTTGTCGAATTGAGATGCAGTGCAGAATAGTCCATAAATACATAATTAAGCAGTCCCAATAGTACACCTAATCATCTTTCAACCACAAGTATAATCTAATTTTCTTCTCATTTTGCGTAACCATTATTGCTGCAATAGTTGTTTTTATTTTTCATTCTTTGTTTATAATATGATATAAGATGCACGCTCTTCTGACATATAAGCTTGTGTTATAATTCGTATTCTATTTCCAATATCATGTGGCGTTGCTTTTAAGCTCTTCGATTGCATCATATAAAGCCGCCTGCAAAATCGTAGTATTCATCTGTCGATTCAGACATCGTAGTTGTGTAACATCCGGTGGATTCTTCAAAATAGTAACACAAATTGTTCTAAAAGAACGAGTCTTACAATCGCGTCCTTTGAGAAAGAGATTCTGAGTAATATTAATAAGGAAACAGTTGCGATGATGAAAACATTTATGAAATATGTAGTCACCATTTGAAAAGACATCGATTTACTAATAAGGTGATCGAGTAAGATCACATTTCCACGTTTAATATTGTTGAATTTATCAGGTATAACCTCCTATTGCACGCTAATTTCCCATCTTGAAATCTCTGACTTGAGCTGTTTCAATACATTTGGTTGTAGAATTCCAAAATACCAGTGAATGTGTGTAATAGGTGACGTGAATATGTAGCGATGTAATTTCAATAGAATCGTAACATACGCCGTCTTTCCACATTGTGAAGGACCAACAACTGACATTGCACTTCCCATTTTAAAACGGCTATCCATGATTATATAACGTCAATATAAAGAAAATTGGAAGCTATGTATATAGTTATTATCCAAACAAGCAGGTGTGGAACCATTGTTTGTCGATGTTTTTGAGGAGCTTATTTGGGAAAAAGGCAGATAATTAATAGTTAACATAAGGAAACCTATTATTCACACCGACGCCAGCTATCTTGTCTTCAATGATAGACATATTGAGTTTACTGTATTATAATGTAGTGATATTATGATTACGAGACCAGACTATTGTCTGATCCACTCCCAATCATTGTATGCCTTCATCTAGAAATCACAAGTGAGAACATTCTTTACGACATACATATGTGAACACCTTTAGCTCTCTTGTGTTCTGATCCTTTTGTGATAATAGGCTATATGCATATTTTGCTCATATTTCACGCCGCCCAATTTGGCAGAATGCCGACTTGAGTAGCAGTGATGATTTTCCGGGAAATGTAATGAGTCTAACGTTATATCTTGAAGCATTCGAGGAAATAACATTTCGTCAACATTTATGTATGATACTAGTAGAATGTCTTATGAGCCTGTCATAACGAAGAACATATATTACGAGCTTCGAGAGTTCTAAGAGGGCCATTTCGATGTAAATATGTAGATTTTTCCATCATCGATGCTTATTTTCTCTAATGAACACCGAATAGGTCTTAATTGAAAATTGTCGTCGATAAAAATAGTATTGATTTGCCAATGTTGTTACATGGTCCTCAGAATTCGTCAATCGTAAACTCACTCTCTTTCGATTATTTTCAGGTGTCATTTTCCAAACAGATAGTTGTTTTAAAGTTTGTTAGTAGTATTTTTCAAACTTTTTTCTTAGCGTCTCCTGTCTGCGTTCAATGTTATATTGTATACAATCCCTAGAAATAGCTTCTGATGAAATTGTAATACTGTATGTATTTGTTTGGTAACATTATTTGCTTTACAATATATAAAAATAGGTCACTTTTGATGGCAATCATAGTTCTCCTTTTTTATTATGTGTAAGCGGGAGTTGCGTTGTACGTACTCTTATATTTGATCCCATTTTCCGTTTGGAAGGCAAGTTTTGATATTACAAATTCATGAATGCAATCAACCAGATAGATAATACTACCTCTTTTTCTGGTTTGAAAATGATAGATCCTCACTTGAATCCTTAATATTTGGTGAATAATTCATGTCAATTTTACACATATAATACCGTTTAAATAATCATTTTTTAATGTTCAATTCATCCATTTCTTGTTGAGACGTTTATTTAAATTAAGAATGGGACAATGACTATTAGAGAGCGTTTCTATATACTGTACATTATTTGCATCTGCATAATATAGCCGTTTAACACATTATGTTGTTAAATTTGTTGGAATAAGCTGTCTCGCATTACGTTTGTTTGTACGTTTCAAGCCTGTTCGTGTTTCACTCTTAATAAATGTATAAATATAAACATTGGTAAGTAGTACCCCTTTAGCTTTTGTCATTTTAAGGGCAGATTGGTGCTGGGTGCAGAAACAAAATATGCGGTTCACACTGGACTTCATTTAAACTGAGATTGTGGAATGCCTCAAACATATCAGTCAATTGATGTACATCACATTTTAAATATGCAAGCATGTAGTCTCGGAAATTCCTAAATTTGAATTCCTTTAAAGCCTTTTTAGGCCTCTTGAAATCAATTACGTCGTTTTTAGTCCCTATAAGGAAATACATCAATGAAAGAGTCAGGAGCAGAATCAGGAATCGGTTAAGGTCAGTTGGTGCAGGATTCCTGCATTATTATCCAGTCAGTCACATATAAACCGCACGCTATCCTTAGATTAAAGCCTCATGCGAATGTTAACCATTTTCATCTTGCTATCTTTATTGTCCAACAAATTGATTTTATCAACAGGAAACGTTCCGGTATGAGCCATACACTTTTCCTTTGAAAGCTGAATAACACCCAGTTTCAATTCTTTAATCTTTCCTAAAACAGCTTTGCACACAACGGGCGATTCATAATTAGAAGAATATAGATAAAGCCATTCACTCAATGTTGGCAAGCTGCACCTCTGTATAAACCAGTAAGATGGTAATGTTCTGCTACTTTAAAACACTGGGTATTCTTGAAATGTTCATCGCATATTTAACAATGAGTGGCTCTTTTGTGTTATTGTTTTATATCTCCCTATTTCAAACAACTGTTTAATGAGAATGGTATTTATTCCACTGGCATAACTATGTACCCTTTTGTTCAATAACTTGCATAGCATAATTTATGAAACTTTCACAAAACAAATTTTCAGTAGCCTTTATTTAATAAAGAAACATTAAGTAAAGGGTGACAGAGGTACGTTTTTTTGCTCAAACGTCTTAAAACCACATTTTAAAAAAATGCTGCGGTTAAAAAATACTGTTAAAACGTCTACAAATTATATACTTTTAAAAATGGGTGAGTTTGGTGGTCAATAGTGGGCAAAGATTAAAGGTCAATAAATTCAAAGTGTTTCGAATCGACCCTTTGTATACTACTCATGATGTAGATATCTAGCTAGTTAATGGCTACTTTAGACTATTCACTCTTGATGTAGAAATATTGCTAATTGAAAGAACCGTTTTAATGCGTATATGCAAAAAATAATTATTTTTGATTATTAACAAACGTACGACATGCACATTATAATAGCATTGCAAGTATCCATATCGAGATTTCTTCAAAATGTGTAGAGTATTCCAAGGTCATTTCATTAGAAAAATCGATCTCGACTGCGGTTATGGAATGAAATGATTTAATTTAGAAATATAAAATTTGTAATAGGAACAACTTTGATTTTGAATTGGTTGCTTAGAATTAGCCGTGAAATGAGTGAACGAATTTTTACCATGGCAACCATAAATAATGTTATGCGACCATAGACACAGATTGCTATTCAAATTGTAAATAAAATGACATCGATAAAGTTATCCGATTAACCGTAACGATATATACAAATTCATAGTTTTTAAATATATCTATCAACTATGTTAGTATTAATATTTTATAATGCATTTTTCTTTGTCTAATTCACTTCAGATTTGATGAGTATGCGATCAAGACGAATTGAAGGTTTAGAAGAGTACGGTCTCTCTCAGGTGGCTGAAAATAGAACATGCCAATTCCAAATAGCCGAACAAGACGCAGCGGATGAACAGACACGTTGGGCACAAATGGTGGCGGGGGAAGGTGGCGCCATCCACAGTTCCCCTATCATCGTTAAATCTCGAAATGGCGGTCGTGTGGTTTATCTGAAACTTGAGGGAAACCCGGAAGGAATAATAGCAATGCATATTATTGTCCCTGACGTATTCAACAATGCTGAACAAATGCCTTACAACCTGAATTTGGGAATTACCGTTGGCGGTTCGGTAGGGCCAGATATTTGTCAAATTTCTGTGAAGGCGATGAATAGTCCGGAGTTTGTTCGGAACATTGACATCAGCAGTTTACCCGGCAATTGTCGACCCAATATTGAAATTGGGTTTTCACTAAATTAAGCTGACGTGACGTGGCGTGACGTGACGTGATTAAACTTGAATTGATTTCTGTTTACAGTATATAATTTCTTTATATCTTGAGTTCGTAGTTTCTTATTTCATTTTTGTATCAATCGCTCTAACTATAAAATCAGTTCAACATTCGATTAACAATATTTTGTACCTTTTACTTAAATTTCTGTATTAACATTTTCGACACTTTTATGTTCCTTTCATAAATTGTGCATTTGAAATTGATTTTTTTAAATATTATAATTATTATTATTATGATTTTATTATTATTAATGTAAACAATGATAACAGTACGGTACTGCATAATGAGACAAATATTAAGTTACACAAACAAAATGAACACATTTCAAGTAACATGCACTGATTTCTGTCTCCTTAAATGTGCTATGATTATTTTATTTTCACTGAAAAACAATATTTTATAGGAAATTGTGTAACACAATTATGTTTACCTTCTTTGTGTAATTAGCATTGCTATTGATTAAATACATATCCAATATTGATCAAAACCACGTTTGGAAACTCTTGAACAAAAAATGTACAAAGATAAACAAAATCCGAAATCGATATTCAGGATACATATTTTTTCATTGTGAGAACATAATATAAGTAAAAAGGACTTGACTCCAAAGTTTGTAATTTAGACGGGTGTGATGTACGTTGCGTATATGTAACATTGCGTATAATAAATAAACGTTAAGCATAAAGATTTTCTTATTTACCTTTCTAGCAAGACGGTTTTTTGGGCCTCTTAGCAAGTAGCGATGTTGGAGACAAGGCTTATTTTCGAGAACATATATAAATTGTTTATGTAACATAATCACTTAATATTTTATCCGTTTATAATGTCTTCGTTTTATATTTTACATAAGCGTATAATTATCTGTTTAGAGACAAATATTATATTACTTTTATAGACAGAATAACAAACATATTTGAAATTATATTTATAAAGGCATATGCAGACTTATTTAGATTTTAGCATTTCTTACCAACTGCTACGGGAAGACCATGTATATATTTTCATTTACTTGACGTAACAGATTAGATCGGCCAATACCATTAACTCAATAGAACAGACTACGCTAATAGTTTACAACAACTATGTTTAATATGTTAAATTTAATATGATTACTTTGTCATTTTATCCCATTATACGTGTTCCATTATTGTTGAGTGAAGCTGATTTAATTATATTAATGTAATGCTTTTGGCCACTTTAAATTCTGTAGTAAGTGGGGGATACACTTTGTTCCATATTCTGGAGTAAGTGGGGAATACACTGGATTCTATATTCTGGAGTAAATGGAGGGATACACTGGATTCTATATTCTGGAGTATGTGGGGGACACTGGGTTCCATGTTCTGGAGTAAGTGGAAAATACACTGGGTTCCATGTTCTGGAGTAAGTTGGGATACACTGGGTTCCATATTCTGGAGTAAGTGGGAGATACACTGGGTTCCATGTTCTGGAGTAAGTGTGAGGACACTGGGTTCCATATTCTGGAGTATGTGTGGGATGTAGTGGGTTCGCCCCATTATTGTTCTAATTACAGTTGGACTATTGTAATGAATATTGTCAATAGCGTCACTGCGCCAGCGGTCACCATTCCATACTACTGTAGATAAATTGGTATAATCTACACAGTAACGTATTCAACAGCATCGTACATGTAACTGCAATAAAATGAAAACACAGTGTCAGATATCCTAGAAGGCAGTGTCTATGGTCAATTGGTGGTACTTTCAATGGTCAATAAACAAGGTCCAGATGGACAAAGTTAAATAATTTTCTTTCCATTTAAAGGTCTAAATTTCAAAAACTATACCATGTTACCGTTTGCTATAGTCGATTTGGTCAAAACAAATTAACAGAATATTTGCCAATATTTGCCGGAAATTTTTTAATATAATATTGTTTTCTCAATTCTGTCTATAAATTAGGAAAATATACCTTTTTTTTAAGAATTTCAATATTAGGGAAATTTACTAAATATTTATTATATAAAAAATTTGATTGAAAAATATATAATATGTTTATTTTTTTTCAAAAAGTACATTAATTGATAAAATTAAATTTTTAAAAATATAATAAAAAAGTATAAAATATGATATTACATCTTATTATACAACTTATTAAAATGTAATTTTTAATAATTAAAAAAAAGTTATCATTTAAATAATGTAAGGTATGGCTCGAAAAGTTTCATTTATGTAATTTGTTACGTTTTTTTAATCATGTGCTAATATTTTAAAACTTAAATTGGTTTTTATAATCAAAACAAATTTGCTAAAAATAAATTGTTACTAAGTATGCTAATACATTACCTGTGTCTGGATGACTCTGCACTCAAAATCATTTATAAGTTTGCCTTAGAAAAAGTAAATGTTTATCCGGTTGGTTTAATGAGGATTCCGACTACGTCGAGGTGGTTGAGTTTTATTTCACTACTTAGAATTTGACCATTAGAGTATAATCATTGATTTTTCTCAGTACGATGCGTTGTAGCGCAAATTCGACGTTAATGACGACTAATTCAAGTATGGAAATGGTTTCAAATATATATTACTATAGTAATATATATTTGAAATATATCATGAAATTTGCTATAGCATGAAATCGCTATACTTAACATAAAGTACTACATATGTATACCTATAAGTGTACTATATGTTAATAGTAGGCTAATAGCTGACTTAAAGGATTCGAAATTACTTATGTAAATATATTCCCAAGTTTGAATTTGTTTCTGAAATAATTGTGACGTAATTATTTATATCTATGGATAATTGAAGCATTCAAATCCATATCTTAACCAATCAAAATCGAGTATATTTATTGCTAATTATATTAACACTTAATTTGTTATATTTAAATAACTATACAGCCGATTTTGATGATTCAAATATTAATTTAATTGGTTTCAAGAACTAAATATGTGAAAATTACTTTTCCATACTGATATATTAACGAAAACCCTAGCTTATATAATAGCTTGTATAATCTCTAGCTTGTATAGTAAGGTAAATAGTTGCGTATCATACGCTGTTACGCCCGTACTCAGAGGTAATGATATGTGCGTAACAACATATGATACGCCCGTAAAGAAAGGGTTAATACCGTTTTACGTATATATTGTACTATATACACCTACTATAATTATAATATAATAGTTTAATATCCTAAAACAGCTAAACTACTAAGGTTTAATATCCGAAAAACTGTAAAATCCTAAAGTTCAATACCATAAACTCGTAAAATCCCAAAACTAAAAAAGTTTCATACCTTAAAATCACAAAAATCCTAAGGTTTACTACTATGAAATGTCTAAACTCCCAAAGTTTAATACCATTAACTTCTAAAATACAAAAGGATAATATTGGGCGTCTTAAAAAAACAGTCGACAGATAAATCAATTAGTTATTCAAGTGATGTCTCCATATCACATTTCCTACTACTAATCGGATCCTAACTACTTGTCGGATTTTAAATGAACAAATCAACTCGCACCCTTGTTAATCGTAGATTATAAGTTCATTTTAATTCGCAAAGTAGTTATGTATTATATTTATAGAGAAAGATTAGACAATTTGTTTAAGATTTTGCTTGAGATTTAGTAAGTGGAATTTTAGACACATGCAATGTTCTAAAGGTAAAACATGTTTTTAATTTAAACTTTGCGAATTTGTTTTTATAATGAAAACTAGATCAGAATCGTTTAATTCTAAATTAGACATGGTTTGAAGAATGTTGATACGCCTACACTGTATAACATAAACATCTCATAAATTTTTTAAGGGAGGCAAAAAGTAAAGTTTTGAACTGAATGAAAGAAGTGAAAGGTCTAATATTGAGATTCTGTAAGAAAGTTTTGATGTGAGACGTCTTATTAAGGAAGATTCTTTATTAACAATCATACAATTAAGTTCCAAACTTTATCTTTACCGCACGATGATTAACAATATCATGACCGATTAGATAAAGCTAATTTGGTGTCATACACAATGTTAGCCGTTTGTTTTAGCTTATACCATAAAGTATTGTACTTTCTAAATTCGTAAAATCCTAAACTTCGTAGTCCCCAAACTCTTAAATCTCTAAACTCCTAAATCCCTAAACATCATAATCCTAAACTCCAAAATCCCTAAACTCCTAAATCCCTAAACATCAAAATCCTAAACTCCAAAATCCCTAAACTCCAAAATCCCTAAACTCCTAAATACCTTCAATCCTAAATCTTTAAACTCATAAATCACTAAATCACAAAACTCCTAAATCTCTAAATCCATTAAACCATAAATATAGAAACTCTTAAATCCCTAAAACTAATGAATCACTTAACTTTACTAAATCCCTAAACTCCTAAATTCTTAAAATCGTAAACTTCAACATTTCTAAACTGTTTAAACCCTAAAACTTCCAAATACCCAGACTCTTAATTCCCTACATTCCTAAACTCATAACTCTGTAATAAATTATAAAATCATTCATTCCTAAAATGCTAAGCTCCTAAAATATGTCCCATTATTTTGCATGGTATGTAAGCCATGTGATGATTGGTATAGAATTTTATTTATTAATATACAATGTATTTTCAATGGTGACAGAGTAGGAATATAATAATTTAGAGTATAATATTAAACATAAAACGAAAATACAAGTTCATCATTGCTAAGATATATTTAAATTACGGAGTTTAGCAATTTAGGAGTTTATAGATTTAGGAGTTTAGGGATTTAGAAGTTTAGGGATTTAGGAGTTTAGGGATTTAGGAGTTTAGGGATTTAGGAGTTTAGGGATTTAGGAGTTTAGGGATTT
>JAUZND010087685.1:0-15447 GCA_034780555.1 Coelogynopora nodosa
TCTTTTCCGTGAACCGATTTCTATAAAATTAATATATTTGTAATTGTGAATAAATTCTCTATCGTTCTATATATATATATATATATATATATATAACATGAAATTTTAAAAGTTTAGAAATCTCAATGTGGTCGCTAACATTGGGGTGTTTATTATTCATTTTTTAAACACTACTTTTTACGTTTCGTAAAATATAAAAATAGAAAAATCACTGACCGTATTTTGTAAATTTTGAGCAAAAAATCGGTCGGTCGGAAATCCCGAACTCATTATATTATATTGTGTGCCCTTAGGGTGTTTTTCTAAATAATTAATTTCTGTATGTAATTATTAAGCAGTAAATGACAGTACTACTTTCTAACATCTACGTCTTTTGTGGGGTCGTTATCCTAAGCTGTCTTAGTCCTAACTGCTAACAACGTTTTATTCTAACCTATTAAGGGATAACTATGACTTACAATGAACTATATATTTTCTAGGTAGCTGTGTAGTGTATACCAAAAGATATATGTGGTTTGAACAGCCTGCATCCTTTTAATAATATGTAGTCACGATCCAGCAGTATAATAAACTTTTGTTTCTGATAAATCATATACAAATATCATTTGTCATCATAATCATCCCATCTAACTAGTCGTGTATAAATTTCAAATTAAATATTTATTTTACATTATAACTCATTCAAAAATGGGACTTGATTTCTTTTCTTCTGTATATATTGAAAATGTTTGGGACATGTATGAACATCTTAGATACTAGATTCAGTACTATATTTTGTTATACATTCACTATATGAAAAATCGTGGTAAAGTCGAGAATTTGTTTGAAATTGATTGAAAAACATGGCAAGCTCAAGCCACGAGTCCTGTCAACCGCTACCGCATCCACCCGGCCCCTCCTCCTAGATACCAACTATGGCCCAGTTCTGACACAGGACTTCACCCACATGCCAGAACCGATCCCCCAAACTGCGTGCAATCTCAAACCTCGCAGGCGCTGCAAGTTGTGCTATCGACTGGGTTATAATAAAAAAACTCACTTCTTGTGCCCGGCTTGCCCCAGTAAGCCAAGTCTCTGCCTAAAAGATTGTTTCCGACTGTATCACGAGAATCTGTGAACCTTTGGTTTCTTGGTGGTCCTCTTTTGCGTGTGCATTAGATAATGTTGTATACAGACACAGCTTATATGTTAAGGGCATTGCGATATTCCGTTAAAAATATTATTATGATATTCGCTTTTAAAATTATATACAAATTAGTTTTATTTCTTTTGAACGAGACCAGGTTGGGTTTTCAGATTAGTTAAAATAACTTGCGACCTGTCACAATTAGTTTTATTTCTGAACTAATTAAAATTCAATTTTGAGATAAATATGTATATTCTTTTAAAGCGTATATTTTAATATTTTAGTTGTACGATTTCTTATAAAATGGACTTCATTCTTTTATGTGTTGTGTACCTGATTTATATATTGTATTTTAATTGCGGTTGCGGAAAATGGAATAATCTTTGACTCACTCTACAATTAAAAGTGGACCATTTAAATTGAATGCAGCTAATAATCTATAATATTGATTTAAAGGGCTGCTTAACTCATAACTTAAATGTAACATACAGGCTGATGTTGTGTTATAACAAGGAACTATTGTACTGTATGTATTGTATTAGTTGACTTACTAACCTCTGAAACTCTATTATTACATCTTCAGCAGATATGACTGAACTAGATTTGTTTAGTTGTCCTCACACAACGTGAATAAAAATGGTTCTGTTGTAACATTATAATATGTATTATGCTTTTGTTAAGACATTATTATTGTACATTATTTTATTATTACTATTAAAACATTATAGTAGGTACACCCTAATCTTTATTTTATTAATGTACCTCATTAAAATTGTGTATTTTCATATTAAATATATTCTAATATTAATTTATAGATAATTGCCTTACCATTTCCTTTGCTTTATGTATTATAGTAATCCGTTTTTACACGATTATTGTCTCTTGTTTTAATTTTGTTTCATTGGCACCTGCTAATGACGCTTTAATTTATATTTAGAAAAATTATGAAGGAAGGGGACAAACTGTGAGAATATTGATAACAATTTGTGAGATAAAAATTAAGGATAGACCTATATAATATAATTAAAAACGTAAGAATAATACCTTTTTAAAAGTTAACGCTTATTAGTTAAACGAGATAAAAAATGAGGATCAATACATTATTATTTATGTAAAATGAATTCTGTTATTAATTAACTTAACATCGGATACTTAATAAATTGAAAAATTAGTACATTTAACTTTTTTTAAAGTTTTTAAAAATCTTGTTTCAGAAAGAGGGACAGGATGAGAACTTTCCCTTAATTCCTTCCAGTTGCCCCGATCCATGTTCTACTAAGTGTGCTTTGATTTTGTGAATAGATTTAGCTTATTGAGCGTTACTATAAACAGTAAGAAAAATTTGTAGCTAATTAGAAAACTAAACAATCGACTTATTGTTATGCTAAATTAATTTTATAACAATATTTCGTATCTGCGCCATCTTCTATAATAGCCCATTCTCTGCCGATTTAACAGTTTTGCCTTGAGATTTCGATTGAAAATTTACTTCAATATAGTATTTTACGAAATAGTATACGTCTTGCTTTGATTTTATTTGCTAGATAACTCTTTAATTAGGAAGGGAAATCTTTGCTTCTTATTCTGTGAGCCACAATTGCTGGTCAACTTTTCGAATTGTTTCGCCACGAGAATAAGCGGAGTACCCCGTCCTGTGAAATCGAGCCATCCTGTCCCTCTTGTCTAGGTATGATTTTTATTTTGTTTATTGTAAACAGGTAGCTTTGCCTTCTTAATTAAAATTATTATTTAAAATAAACCACATGGTTTAGGGGAGAAAACAAATCGGAAACCGACCTGTAAATTCTAGTATTTGGTCTGGGCAACGAAAATCCGTTTTTGTTTTGCTAAGCAATAATTGAAAATGTGTTATTGGTATATTGATTTAAATAGATTTGAATAGTCTTTTTAAATGCTGGGGTCACTTACGAGGAGATGCAATTCTATTTAATTGACCTGAAAAGGTTTTCATTCTTATTGTTTGAAACTACCGGATTTGATTAAACTTCTCCCCTATTTCTGTGGATCTTCTTATTTGTAACAAATTTGTCGACCGACCTTTTAGCAAAAGACAGTCTGATATTGGTCTGCTATTTTTTCGTTATCCGAGCTGTTCTCTTCTTCACTTCCAGGTGACGACATATCCTCGTTCGCTCTCCCTAAACCACGCAACCAGTGCCTCAAGCCTGGCTACTGCTATGAGTGCCTCCAAGAATTCTATGACAGCACGAAGAGGAACGATTGTGCAGCGAACAGTTCCGCTGATATGAAGGAGTGCTTCTTGGCCAATTTGTTGCCGAATAGTCTTCGTCGTCACTGGAGACAGTGGCATAAGAAGGAGGGGGGCAGTCCCATGACGCCCCTTGATTGTGCAAACAATGTGTTGGTCACGTTGCTTTCTGACATAGATGCTGGTGAGTTTCTATGGTTGATCTTTTTTTTTTGAATATTTTTTTTTGTTTTGTTTAATGAATGTTTAAGGTATAGTATACTATACATTTCAGTGAAGCAAACTATTATTATTATTATTTAAAGGTGGCTAAATGACTTTAATTTTTATTATATTGATATTTTATAGCTTATTAAGTAAAGTTATTTCCAACTGCATGCAGCACACGCATTGTAGGAGAAATAGTTTTTGGCTGAGTAGTTTAGCTGTTTCTACCTAGTGTGGTCATGATTGTGAAAAAACAACCAAAGTACATCGCTGTACAGCCCAATCAATAACATCAGTTAATTCTATCCGATTACATGACCGACAACATTTTTTTTATTTTAATGTACGTAAACAGTCTTCTCTCGCTAAACCAACCCGCTAAACCATCTCGCTAAAACGGACCCTCATATTCCCACTGACTTCAATTTGGATGAGCTGAACATAGCTGCAAGTGAATTGACTTTTCTCTAGTTAACACTAGAACTCTGACTTCTTAAATATATTTTTTATAATTGTGCGCATCATAGCCCATCATATAGTACATTAACATATTTTTGGCTACTATGAATTTTAAATATATATTGTTATTCAGGGATGAGAATCTTCCGCGGATTCTAGAATTTGCGCGAATTTTTTAGATTTTTATTGGGTCTCTTAGTTTGCAAAAATATGCAATAAAATAATAGGCTAAGGAGTAAGGGGGTTGATCCATACATTTCTGAGAAAATTGCATTAATATTATTAAATTCGTAAGTTTCATGTATGTTACCAAATTAGATAATTTATACGCATTCTAGTTAAGTTAATAAAAATTCAAAAATTGTTGTAACTTCCTCGAATTTTTGTGTTAGCCGTTCTCAGCCCGGGTTATTCTTACGTTACGTTGACCGAGTGCTGTTTATGAGTTACAATTATGTAGGTTGAAGGTGCATATTATTGCGTCATTTGTGAACAATGTTGAATTGTAAAATTTCAATTAGTTATACCGACTGCACAATCCGCCCCCCATTAGTTTAACGAGAGTAGACAGCGTGTTGTTTTATGTTGTATAAGCCAAGTGGTAAATACTCTATTTTATTTAGTCATACAGTATGTAATCTTTGTTTTTATCATTAGCCACTTATTTAATCTTTTTAAAAAGTGATTTTCCCATTTCTATCTTTTAACCAATTTGAAATTGAATCTGATGCAGAACATAAATGAACATTTAAGAACATTTAAGTTTTTTCTCCACCATTTGACATCTAAAATAGCTTCCAATTACATACTGATGGTGTTTACATAAAACAGCTCTCTGTAAATAAACTGCTACAATTAAATTACTGCCTGTCAGTTCTAAACTATATAGCTTTATTTTTTAGTAATTGTTCATTATATATATAAGTTAATTTGATAAAAAAACTGTTCATTAATACTTTTATTTTATTGGATGTTTATTGTTATATTAGCTATGCCACAAATCTCTGAAACCGTCAGATAAACAAACAACGTTTTTAGTCGCCCTAGAAAACCCATGAAAGCATTTTAATTTTGCAGTGCACTTGACCTTAATAATCCTTGAAAACATCATTATAATATGTTCCTATAGACATAGTAACTTCTTTATAGTAACCACGAAATTTCCTGATTATAACCTGATTTATTTTTGTTGCGCTGTATCCATTTTGTAATAGCCTATGTGAACATTATCAATTATTACTAAATATGGATCTTACGGGAACCAAGCTATTATTGCTCGGTACAACCATGTTGTCATTCTGTCCGAGCTTGTTCTAGATCCTCTTTGTAGTTGATGTTCAGTGCTTTTATCTTGATATCCGGCTGTTTCATATATTCTGCAGAGCTGTCAAGGCATCAAGTTGGGTCAAGAGAGCTTGCGGAAGGGAGGAAGCAAGAGAGGCAGTTCTACTCTCAGCCAGACGTTGATGATCATTCAGACAGCTCCACAGTGCCCCCACTACCTTCTTTATCACCGGACTTCTTCCGTGGAGCCGCTTTTGGTGTACTGGGTCCGCAGGATTGACACCAAAACTATTACTGCGGTTGTTGTTTGTAGCTATGTTTATGACCCTAACATGTATGTACACCTCGCTAGGTATATCCAGCGTGACGCTGACTATGTATTATAAAGTTATTGTTCTACTTAGTTATCCAAATGTTGCCTCTATATCAGTTACGATTGCACGTGTTACTTAGAAGTACAAAATTAAACTGCGATTGGCATTTTTCCAGTGGTCTAATTGAAAATGACCACTGGAATGATGTTGAATCATTTCCAACATGATAAATACATTCACATTATTGTACTCTTAAATAATCCACAGATGTTCCCCCTTCCCCAATTGAAGTTTACTCGGTAAGCTAAGACGACATAATATAATTTTATAATTAATTCTAAAATCTTGACCTTTAGTGATTTTCCGTAATAAAAACATCCGTTTATATAGTCCAGATTGGCGATTGCGAAATTGGGTATAACATAGACAATTATCCATAAAGTCTCGATACAATACTATTTTAATATAAAACATTTCTAAACATTTAACATTAATAAAACAGTTGATTTTATTTGGAGATTACAACATCTTCTATTCTTAGGAGAGGAATGTTACCGATTCTTTTATAATTGATTAATGAATTCTTAGTTTAATTCAATTCTGCATTTATCAAACAAAAACCGTTTAATATTAAAAGAAAAAACGAATTGCTAAAACCCCACTTTTCTAGTCGTTCCTGTTCAGTTCGAAGTAGAATGTTGTTTCTGGACAAGAGGGAGCCCCCGATAAGGATACTTTAATTAGAATTCCTGTGATATTTGGCAGTGCATGCAGTGCTACATTTTAAGTATATGTATTTATTTATTTAGATCTAATCACTGATCATTTTTATTCTAGATTAAAGATTAAAAGAACTTAAAATGTATTTATTTAAAATTGCAGTATTACACTAGCCTATTAGTCATTTTATATATTTTTTAATTGATGAAATCGATAATGAATTTATGAGTTATGTTTTATTAATTTAACCTATGTTTTGAAAATCTATAAGGACATACTGTATTAGAAATAATCAATTTTCGATTAGTGCAAGCAGTTAATTATTTGCCTGCATTATTTTTACAAAAGTGAAAACAATTCTGTTTTAATTATTCACTAAATTATTTATTAAATAAAATTTATACAAAACGATTTGTATAAATATTTCTGTTGGTTAATTGGCTTCATCATATACTTTTTGTTATTTTTTGTTATTATAAGTTAACATATACGGTATATACAACGTAATGTGTTATTTAATTTACGTACTACTGTACATCTTATACATAATATTTATATTGCAATACGTATGCTTAACACATTTTAGTATTAATTTTTTATTGATTCGTATGTATATTACCAGGGATTGTATATTTTACCAAGATTTATATTTTGTTGTGATGCATTTGTTCAATATTTATTTTCTGTCCTTCAATTTGTTGTCATAGTAGTCTCTACTCCCCTATTGTGAGAAGGCAGATCCATGTTGTCATGTTGTTCTTGTGATTAAATTGTTTACTATATTGTATTGTCATTCACTTTTATTAAACTAAAAGTATTTCCTTGTTATAAACGAATTGAACCCTAATTTACTGCGATTAGAGATTATTCCAACTATAGAACATTTAATTTTGTTATTGAAGCTCTGGGGATTTTGGTTTATGATTGGCTTACCTAACGAAATGTCACAGTTTGGATCTTTTATGAGGTTTTTAAGAATTACATGAAATTGAAAATTATATTTTTAGAACGTGTAATTTGTGAATAGATCTAAACTTAATTTTTACGAACTACCTGTATCAACAGAGTAGTTTCTTTGCTTATACAGTATTATGCTATACAATAAAAAGTGGTTCTTATAAATATATTTTTCCCATAGAATCACTACTTAGAGGGGAAATCACCTTTGTTTTATTCTTTGATACTCAATATCTGCTAAAGCCATCGTTCTGCAATTTTATTTTAAGAATCTGCCGAATTCTTAATGCGCTTTCAATTGCATATCTTTTACTGAAACCTTTTTTGTTCGCTCACATCATTTTCTACATCATTTAGCACAGACAACTATTAATTATGCTATGACCTTAGTAATGGAAAATACGTTACTTTATTTTCGATACATAGATAGCTTTAGAAACTACTTGAAAAATTCTGCACAAAAATGTAAAATAAACTGATATAGAATATTTTAACTGTAGGTTAAATTCTGCTGGATTAATTTACCCCACCCACCTTATAGGGTTTAATTAATTTTTCATATGGATAATCTGCTATTATTATTGGGATCGGTCTGGTTCCGAAAAAGTATTATATATTTCGTAAACAAACTTTTCGTCTTTAAAAAAATAGAAATTGAAAAGGGGATACACAAAAACTGCATTGATATGTATGAAAAAAACTATTTATCAGTTATAACTAATATTAAAAATGTTCTGTTTCTCTTCAAATATTTAAGAATTTTGTTTATAATAATGTTATTTTGGGATGAATGCAATGAAATTGTTTTATTCTTAAGTTACAGCATAATTTAAACAAATGTTTTCTTAAAGAATGTTGAGTATATAACAAAAGATATTCTATGAAAATAGCTTTTATTTTTGCTCAGAACAGATGTTTTAAATGTAATTTTTGAAATGCAATAATTAATGATGGAATACATTATTGTTAAGAATTATCAAAGCAATCCATTTTCTGCTCGAGTTACAGTATTGAGTATGTTCTAGTGACCGACAGAAGACACTATAATCCGCTTACTGAAGAAAGAATTATACATTGTTAACGTTCTAGTATAAAAAAACATTGTTTACATTTATTCATAGCGTTGCTATAGTTACCATGTACATATTCACAGTGTCTTTAAATAATTACATTTTCACCGTTCCAGCTGGTCACCACAGTCTCCAAAAAGTGCCTCCGTCTACCAAGTGTATGCGACCGCAAAAGCGATGTCGTGTGTGTTTCAGGGAACGAAAGATCCGAAAGACCAGTCGATACCACTGTGTTGGATGTTTCGAACTTCCGGGACTGTGTGTCGGCGACTATTGTTTCCGGAAGTATCACGAGACCTATCACGCGCGACCACTTTTCATGCAAAAGTATTACGTGAAACACGACCAAACTCTCAACACTCATACTGGAATTCCTTGTCAACTCTCGCAATACAATCCTTTAGCAACATTAGTACCCGGTCAAATTACACAAGACAATTCTGAAACGTTGTTGTCCGCCGAAGCCACAGCAAACCACACTGTGGCACTTTGTGAGACCACTAAAATGCAGCCGAAATCCACATCAAATCCATATATACAGTCGTGTCCGAGTACTATGTCAAACCATAGCTTTACACCGCTTCCCCTCGAAGCATTTCCAACTCAAATACTATAGAAGTACAAAAGTATATTAGAACTCTCTTTGATACAATCTTCAACCATGTTATGAGTGATTATTGGAAGAAAATTATCACTTACCAGAGCTTTGCATTTTTTTGTTTATAATATACACATACTGGTACTTTGTGTGAAATTTGTACATTTTTATATGTTGCCCATGCGGTACAGTTTTTTAGACTTATGTGAGTGTAGCGATTATCAACGTATTGTAAATAGTCTTACATATAAATGCAGCTTTTATGTATATAAAATACGAGTTATTTGTTTTCAACCTTCATTAAACAAGCTTTAGCTTATATTTTCTAAAATTTGCCATCATAATGAGAATATCGCCAATAAAACTTCGCCGTAAACATATATTCTGTTTTTTAAATTTGATTGGATTTCACATGCTTTGCTAATAATTAGTTATTAATGTATAGTGGATAAAATATCGTATATCAGAACCTATTTATAAAATGGACGAATATAGGGAGATAGCTGTACTTAATCTTCGGGAAAAGTGAAACATTGTTTGAAGAAAATACAGTGATTAATTATAATAAGTGTTTCATTGAACATTTTGGTACAATTGTTGCAATACTAATTCGAGATTCAACCTGGCCATTATATGTGACCGTTCAATGATCAATCGAACACTTTAGAGTTTGGTTTGTTGTTTTCAGTGTTGGTGCCTTATTTTTTAATCTGGTTCATTGTAATATAAACATTAAAAATTCGAAGTTAATTTATTTGGCCTTAATTGCAAGAGAAAAGTCAACATATACGCGGTATATGTGATAAATAGTTTTCAGTGACACTTTGGTATCCTTTTGTTGTATGTAAACATACCATGATTTTTAATTTTCTATTATTTATATGATTTCATCATTATTATCCGTGAATAAATTATGTAAATTTCCCAATAGTTTTATATTTAAATATATGGGAAAAATAAGGGAAATGTGAATTATACGATTCTTAAAGCGTGCTATTATTTTTTCTTCGTTTCAATATGGACCAACGGTTGATGATAGAGATTGAACTGGATAATCTATGTATGTGTAGGCTATAGCCCATTATTCTCAAATCAGTATTACCTGCACAATGTTAACGTTGTACACTTTTGTAGATATAATTACCTTTAAAACTCTGTTTTATGTATCATAGTATTTACTGCATCGGTTAAAATTAGAGCATCATATTTTTACAGGCATTCATTCTTTATAATTCCATTATCTCTTCGTTAAATTGTGGGCACAGGCTATAATTGTATACTTTTAAAACCTATTTAAGGGGCATCAAATTGACCCACCAGCATTTAACATATGAAATGAAATATACATGCTTGTTTAATTTAGTACATTATTGTGGTTTTTCAAAGTGATTCTAATCAGTCACTTGATTTGCTGTCAATTTAGCTACAAAGATGTGGTAATTAAATGATAATGTATTGGATATACTGGAAACAAAGTGAATTAAACAGATTTTTAAATCTCCCGCAACACTGGGTACTTATAAGAATAATTATAATGCATATATTAATCATATAGTCTATATTAGTTATATTCCGTTATATATATTCTTAAAATAAGTAATTTTTTAAAATAAATAACAATTCTATTATATTGTCTTTTTTGATATTGCAGATCGTTTTAAAGATTTTGGACTTAATCAATAAAACTTTATCAAATTCATAAAATGAAGAACACTTCACTTAACATATAAAATGCTCATGATAAATAAATAACCTTTTTAAAGTATATTCCACATCCGATTTGACGTTTTGACTAATAATAAGTCTTTCAGCTGTAAACTATAAAAAATCAGAATTGAATCAAATTTGATATAAAAGAAATTAAATTGTTTTTATCACTAATTGCTTTTAATATCTTACATGATGTGTTCTTTCTTTAATCAATTTCATTAATTTTTAATTACTACCATTGTTTTTCTATTATTATATTGTAAGATAAACATTACCAAATGAACCGTTTTTATGTCGTCCAGTTTTACACGGAATAATATATAACTATTTTAGAAAACGTTTCATTCACAATGTGATATTTAACAAATATTTTGCATATAGTAAATTACTTACACTTCTTGATTAACAAGTTATCCTAGATTGTATTTTGAGAAATAAGTTTGTACCAGACTAAAGTACACCAGCTTTGTACCAGGTTAAAATATGTTTACGACTGCATGGAAATGTACACATATACACAATTATTGCATTGAATTAATTATCTGATAGAATAAAGTAATATTTTAAAGTACGTTTGGATATTATTTCAAAAAATTAAAAACCACATTTAATAAACTTTCTTTGTACACCTGATTTTGCTAATAATAAGAAAAATATATACTATTTCAAGCATTTGAATCAAATTTCGAAACCGCTTCAAACATATATTATATAGTCAAAGTGATTAAATTTTCTTCGTGGAATATGGTTAATTGTTATGGAGTTCCTCCCATGCTCAATTCCTTGATACCCCATTTAAAAAAAAGTTGACAAGGTTAACCATTTAACCTTCTTAACATGAAAATTATATAGATGGAAACTTCTAGAGTATTGTAAAATTAGTTAAATTAAAGTTAACTTTAAGGTGGTCTGGTTGCAAGTTTAGTAAACGTTGAGATGGTTGAAAGAGTAATTTCCAACTGCTGATTGCACCAATTTATCCATCTCCACCTGGCTTCGTTTTGAAAATTGCGCAACATATTGATTGATATTCACACTACTTCTTAACGTAATTACCATAGTAACACGTTCATTCGCAGTGCTGCTTACTCAGTTCATTTATTACACTTTCATTATTCCAGCTGGACACTCACTCGAAAAGGTGCCCCCCTCTCCAAAGTGTATGGGACCACAGAAGCGATGTCGGATATGTTTCAGGGAGCTAAAGATCCGGAAAACTAGCCGATATCACTGTGTTGGATGTTTCGACTTGCCGGGACTTTGTCTAACCGGGGACTGTTTCCAGAAGTATCACAGGTCATTGCAAATGCGTTGCGCTCCGAACTATCATTCGAGATTTCGTTTCACGCAAAACTACCATCCCCGGTCTTACAGGACCACCAAAAGTTATCATACAACTTCGAATCAAAGCACACATCACCTTTTTGCCACATCTCGTCAATTCACACACAACTTTAATACCAAAGCACCGTGTCAACTCACCGAGAACCCTCCTCCCAGCCTGTTCCAGACAGTGGAAAACCCTTCTATCACTGACACACCTTGTCAAACCGCACAATCTGATCCATCCATTTCGTCTCAGCAAACGATTCAACTGCATCTCCCGTTACCTCAGTTTACGTCAATGGAACCAACAGTATTGCAGTGAATAAAGTCACTTTAAATCATCGTGCTTTTACCTGTTTTGTAACTTTTTCAATGCATTTTCTTCTTCAACGTTACTGTCAGACCTCATCGAATGTTCATAAAACACCTACATATCGAAACTTTATCAATTGATTTTTATCCTTTCGCTTGTTACGCTTGCTTGAAGGTTTTTTCCATAAACTGACGATATTCCAATAATTCAATGAAGTTTAAATTTGTAATATATTAATACATTATATAAATTTACTTAATTATCAAATACGCTATTATTGTTTACCTATTATTATTAGTAATAGATTAAAAATATTAATAATAGTATGATAACTTTTTATAAGATAATATTTAAAGCAAAATTATGTTTGGTTGTAATTATGTTCTGATTTAGGGAAAATATATATATTTATACAAAACTGTGTTAACAAGGAAACTGAGTTTTTTAATCGTGTTTAAGGTGCATCTTCTTATGTGATTTTTTAATGCACAGCATATGATACCTTACAAAAACTAAAAATTATTTTAGGAAAATCTTTCCTATAATTTAGGAAAATCTTAATTTTTAACTATATTATATATGCTATAATAAAGTTATATAAAATCTATGAAGAAGAATATTTTTCACGACTGAAATGTACTAAAACTGATTTTAATATAATGTATAAAAACTATCTTTTTAAAATTAACGGGTATTACATTTTTATGTAGTGTTAAAAAACTAATAGCCGACAAAACCACAGCATCCTGTTTTCCTATTGAAATAAAAATATACCAAATAAGAGTAATAAAAATTAAAATATATGTATTTATGGTTTTTTAGTCGTTGAACATTGTTTAAATGGGAAGTAACGTTATTTTGTGTCTCACGTTATAAAGTGTCAAATTTTCGGTTGTTAACGTACGGTTCACATTATATATTAGAAAATGTTTTTCAGATGGAATAGTCATGGTCACAGTAGTACTGGTCTTTGTCGTCTTCAATGAGTAAATTTATATCTTGTAGGAATATAAAGATTGCACTTTCAAAAGACAATTAAAACATAATTAAAAACTGCTGTTAATAACTGTATGATATGCTTGTATATAATAATTGATCACTATTAAATAGAAGTATGTGTTTCGGTAACCTATTTTTACATGTGTCAGACTCTTGTAATTGCAAAACATACGTATTATATATTTTTATGTAAATATTATTTATGTATGAACCAGAGCAATACTTTCTCTTTTTTTACACTTATTTCATTGCAAAAATTTCAGTCGACTACACTACTTAGGCTACTATATTCTTAATTAATCAATATATACTACACCTATCAAACACAGTCGAATAGGATAGCGTATTTGTTATAAAGAGCCTGTTTCAGACCTGCAAACTGTGCCGAATTTGTGTTGAAAACCTGCACTTCTTATATGCACATTGAGGTCTGAAAAGGGGAACTTTTTATTTGTACCTATTGATGAGAAGTTTGTATTTTGTTTGATATAAAACTATGGAAGTCCGGTATTGATCGAAGACTGATACATGTTTGATTGGAAATAGTTTCAAATTCTATGTGTATTTATAATATATATATATATACTTGTTCATGTTAAATATTCATAGTTTTTGAAAGTTTAACAAAAAAATCCCAACATTTTTAAAGAATATGTCTGAAATTGTGCTTTTCATTCCACCTTGTTTGAAATTTAATTCTGATGGATATTAGAAATAAATTTTTAGAATTTAATTAATAAATTTAATTTGTTTTATCAATGTCTGAAATGTTCTGTATTATACTATTTTTGAGCCAACAGACGTTTAATAAAGAAAACAAATATATCTGATAATGATTTTGTAAATGGCATTATCATTTATTAAATAATATATAATAAATAAACTAAAATAACATGGACTATCAATAGTAATCATTACATATTTCTAAATTTAATAAACTACATAGTAGATTATGAGCTGCTTACGAAGTATCACTCGTTTTACTAATACATAATCAAACAAATTGGAAGACAATATATGGTGGTAGGTGATATCATTTTATAAAATACTAATTTCCTTTGTGATTCTTACTTTCAGTACTGTCGAAAAGTGTTCATTCACACCTTGAAACAATCTCAGAATCCTCGACACACCAAAAGCAAACGTCATCAACATCAACCCTCAGCATAGCTCCAGCGTTCAGGCAGCTTTTGCGACCCCTGATTCACCCGAGTTCAAGTGAAGTCGATGGACTGCAGCAGCAGAGACTCCCGACTTCTCCCCAGAACCCATTGGAACCCGAACCTGCAGTTGGTCCTCCCAGCATTTACAGCCCGGTTGCATTGGAGCCGATAAAGTTTCCCTACTTTAACAACCGGATTCCGGTCGAGCATTTGAATTGTAAATTTTGAATAATAATTATTCTATTTAATGAAATATGTGTTTCAGAGCAGTTGTTGTGGCATATCAATGAGACTTGTTATGTTTTTTATGTTTGGTATATGATCTCCATTCATTGATGTTTTACAATATTTAAAAAATAGAATACGATAAATATATAAATATAATAGCGATGGATTCTAGTTTTATTTGGAAATTTATGCAGCATTACCAAAATGGCATTGCATTTGGTAATAGTAAACATTTTATGAATTCATATTGAAAATTGTAATTTGAATGTATATTTGACACATATTTAAAAATATGCATAAATGTGGCTTATGATTTTATAAATAGAAATGCATTTTTTGGAATTAAAAGTATTCAATATATAATCTTCAAGAATATAATTATGTACATAAAACTATAAACATACTTATCGAGCTACCCCTCCTCCCCTGCACTCTATGAAGACCCTTAACCACCCTTCGTATGTGTACATACTTTTCAGGGTTTGTTACGTGAAGGGGAGGGGGGGGTGGAAACAAAATTTCTTATCATCCGATTAAGCTGAAATTTGAAATTAATTTGAATATGAAATTTGCTGTACAAATACCTCCTAAAGACTTGTCGAGTGATTTTTATTTTCAAAAAGATTAATCGATTGGTTATATTTTTATTGACCTCATTACGGGCCTTACTCCGCGAGAGCCAATTCCCACAACAGCCAAACCGCTACAGCCAATGTCATGAGTGCAGATATTCACGAGAACTA
>JAUZND010087696.1:0-15445 GCA_034780555.1 Coelogynopora nodosa
GTTTATTGTTCATTCTGTTCTAATTCATCATGCTAATAAAAAAATTCTTATTCTATAAATCTTTTATTATTAAAAATCGGGCGTTACTTAAAATTCACCCTGTATATAAATTATGTCTTGTACATAATATGTTTCTTCATAAGTTCATGCGATAACGGCGATTGTTTTTTTCTCTATATTTAATACTTTTATTAAATTCTATTGTACGTTCGAATTCCTGCGAAATGCACGCTTAACTTGTAGGACTTATTTATATTTGGTTACTCATTTTGTTATGTTTGTACCTGTTCACTTACCGCATTTTTTGTGTCTGTAAACAATATTAAAATAGTTTATAGTAAACAATTTTATAAATTATAACCAATAGAATAAAGATGAACGTGTACATAAATAAACCATTAGTGGCTGTTATATTTACGCTATTATAAGAAGTAGGACAAATTCCATTATTTATTTTAAGACGGTTTCGAAGTTGCACTAATTTAAAAAATAGTATGCCGTCACAAACTAAATGTTTTGTTGGCGTAGTTAGATTGCATATAATAGGATAATGGTTAGATAGTTAACACAGGTGAATATGCTCGGCTGGTAAGGCCTGAATATCTGAAAATTGTTAAAGTTGAATATAATACATTCTCTTCGTAGTTTTTAAAAGTAAGATATATCAAACTTAGTGTTTTCGTCATTGCATTTATTCAAATCTGCTACCTTAACATAAAAATATTATAAAGATTAATGTTTGTTTTGTTTGCAGCTCATACTTTTTTTAACAAAATATAGATAACTAGATTTTTGTTTGTGCCCAAAAAAGATTATTTTTACAAAAGATTAATTAATTAATCGTAAACATTTGATATGAACTTCATTTAAAGAAATAGGAATAACAGAAATTCACAAAAAATTAAAATAATCAGTCAACTTTTTCTTGCTACGCCCATTATATAAAAAAGTTTAATATTGAAAACATACAATTTAAAAAATATATAAAATTGTCATACACCACAAAAGTGACATACTTCCCTAAAATGTATATAGACAATTTAATTACCACCAATTCGCCCGTTATGTAACGGACGTAACAGTTGCATAAATCCTTTTATATTTTGTATAGACATCTATTGTAAATTTTCTAATTGCTATATATTGTATATTGCGACAACTATCTAATATCTAAAAATTATAGTGGAAAATATACCTGCTCCTATCAAGCAGTAGCTGAATACTAAATAACATTACTTAATTGAGTGGTAAATATCAATATACTCAATAGCAGTAACTCAACGAAGATCACGTTACAATTTTAACCGCTGAATTGTATTCCAGTAATGAGAATAAAATAGCTGCAATGGCTTCAGATTAAAAAGATCACATAAACAATTCCACAATTACCTATTTAGATGTAATTTAGAGGATTTTTAACAGTTTTGCTGTGTAGTTAACGATGGCATTCTTTGCAGTGATGGCAATTCCTCCCCGTTCAAAAACTATACTTTATGGAGTCTTATATATGCATAAATTACTGTTAAAAATTAACTTGAAATCAATTTCTTGGAGCATTTTATTTGTTACAATATATTTTAAACTTGTCCGAAAATTATAAGGTATCTGGTATATAGATATTCTGAACGCTCTATTTAAAATGGTTTGTTACATTGTTCATCATAAAATAATAAATATAACATAACAAATAATATACTATTTTTCTATAATTCTTCTTTATTCTAGATTGTTCA
The DNA here is from genome assembly GCA_034780555.1 of Coelogynopora nodosa. Classification (NCBI taxonomy): domain Eukaryota; kingdom Metazoa; phylum Platyhelminthes; order Proseriata; family Coelogynoporidae; genus Coelogynopora; species Coelogynopora nodosa. The sequence continues at coordinate 1,734 of JAUZND010087696.1, forward strand.
GTTGTATGTATGTTAGTTACACATCATTACATTGACAAATACACCGTAGGCTCACATTTCTGATACTGGACGGTAAAATACATGTTATATATAGAATATGTCATGAATATGTCAGGAAAATATCGTGACGCTACAAATATTGATGCTTGATTATTTTTAGAAACACAATTTATGCTATCAGGACATTATTTGTTGCCGGCCATATTTATTTAGGATAACTAAAGTTTACATTTGAAACAAAAAAATATTTATTGAGGAACAAATCTTAGAATATGATTTCATTGTAAAATACAATATGTCAACGGTATATGTTGACATCAATAGTTGACTGATGATTTACTTGCCAATTTTTAAAATGCAGGACTACGATTTTTTAAATATTTTTGGCAAATTAATTGATAATTATTTTTTATATTTTTCTTAAATATATAGCAAAATATATTAAACATCAGCGGAGGTGTAGACTGTGGTAGTCACGGGAGTAGACTGACTGACAAACTCTTTAGACAACTATATTTAGTCTAAAAATACTTTTCGAGAAGGAAACGTCGGACTTATGTGGACGTTTATTGTCATACTTGTACATTGAAAGAATCCCAATTTTTTGGTGTTCCATTATCTCGAAAAGGGTTCAAACAATTGCTTAGAAATTCAATATTGTGGTGCATCATTTACTGATCCACCACCAACCAGTAGCTTATCTCATTGAGGACTTATGAAGAAAAAGTTACTGTCACAATAATCGGATACTTTGATAACAGAGACTTTCGAACTGTATCATCTCGAAAAAGTTGATGATGATGATGATGGAAGATGATGGAATGATGATGAAGATGATGGAATTTGAATGATGAACACAGCAAAGAAAACGTGCAGGTATGTCGAAAAGCACCGTATATTTAATAATTCAACAAAAACTTAGCTTATTACAATGCCTTACAGCGTGGTAGATTTCTTATAAAGTATCCCAGGCACATAAACAATATCGTGCAGAATGCTGTGACAATTTGCTGACAACATTTTTAAGGAGAGTTATAAATAAAAGAATGTACGTAACTGATGCACGATTAAATGGATTGATTTAAAATAATTTCATCCCTAAATACTATGCATAAATGGATTGCAGTTGGTGAAAAAGCCAATAAATTATCCACATTATTTACAAGGCTTTATATTTATTTATGTCAATTTATTTGAGAATTATGCGATTCTGTGGTAATCATGTTCGTATCCAACTTTTATTTAATTGTACGCTCAACATTTTAAGGGCCCTATGAAATGCACCAAATGGGCACTTTATAGTAAAAACCAATCACCGACACTTTGAACTAAAGTTTAGGTTTATAATATACTCTTTTTCCAATTAAATATTTCAATGTCTGATTTGCCATTGATATTTAGGCTATGTAAAAATAGTTTCTTAGAACTAATTGATATTCAATGAGACACTGATTATATGTGCTTTTCATTTTAAATGTTTAAAATTATAATTTTTAAATATTTAGAGGCAGAAAACAACATATATGAAAAAGAGTATCTCGGAACGAAAATATGTGTTTATTTACTCAATATTTCATAAATAATTTCAAAAATGTTAAATTTTAAAAAAGTTACTAAAAATATATTTTTTAATATTTGCTAAAATGCACAAAAATTCACAAATATTGAAAATATTTTCTACATTTTTTAGACATATTTACTAAATTCCACAAATTTAAATGAATATGTATTAATATATTAAATCTACAGCAACAGTTATCAAATGTATGCAACATTTCAATGCAAATATAACCAACATTACCAAATTTAACCAGCATTTACAAAATTTAACAAACATTTACAAAATTTAACCAACATTTTCTAAATTTAACAAACATTTACCAAATTTAACCAACATTTATCAAATTCGACCCACAAATTGACCAAACTTTATTAACAATTACAATATAAATGTTCCTTTTATTTACAAAAATGTGCTAAACCTAAAACTTAATGAAACTTATAAATTGGTTGAATACATTTTGTACCTACTGAGAAAATATAATTATTACAACAAATATAAAATGGAACAAAAAATTAAAACAATATTTTTGTTCGTAAGTTATAACCAAATGTCCTATTTATTTATTCACAATTAGAGCCCATAAATGATATATTCAAATATTGAAGATTTACATGATTAGAAATCAAAATAATTTGCCAAAATAATATTTTTAAATGAATGAAACTGAATAGTATAGCGAACGACATACTATACCGAATTATATGATATATAAAGTTATACAAATGAATAACACGTAAAAAAAGTTGCTATGTCATGAAGCACTGTTAGGCCTGATATCCGTATCGATTTTGACATTTTTAAGCTCGCAATTTATGCAGATTCTGTTCATATGTTTTATGTAATTCCGTTTTTTGATATTTTTAGTTTTAGGTATGTCATTTGCAATTTATTACATTTTTTATATTGTTTTTAATAAAATTGTTAATAAGTTGAATGGCTACAGAATTTGTGATTAATAAATAAATTTACATATCCTTGTACATGTAAGTTACATGATCGATGTATTTCGACATGGTGTATATATTATTTGTATGTATATTGGTAATTAGGCCACTTAAACATATGTGATTTTCGAAAAATAGTAACTCATGTCGTGCTTTTTATCTTAAAATAGTAACTAAATTCATCTGTATTTGCGCATGATTTTTCATAGGGGCGCAGCATCTATCAAAGAATGCCAACATTACTCATGAGAGGCAGGCACCACTTAGAAGCGGATACTAAAAAAATATGTGTCAATGATGCACATGCTAACTTCAATGTGTGTGATATTAATTTATGTCAGCTATTTAATAACATGCCGCTGTACATTTAATAGTATTAAATGTATGATTTAATCGTTATTTAATAAATAGAATTTAGAAATTTAAGTTTATAAAATTATACTGCTTAGACATTTAGTTTGGATGATTTATGTAGAAAAACAAAAACACTTACTAATTAAATAAGATAAAATTTCTTCATACATATTCAATTCTAAATTGGTTAATTTTAGCAAAAATGCATAAATTTAATAAAAGAAAATATAAACTATTGAAAGAACTTGACTTTACTAGATGGAGACTAGATACCTATAGTGCTATAATGTTTAACATTCGTTATTAATTATATCACAAAGTAATGCAATTTGTATAATTTAAAATTCTTGTATAAGAAAACAATATCTTCCACAGAAATATATCTGCCATTTTAGATGTACCGTATCGATTGATACTCCCTATCGATTGATATTCCCTATCAATTGATATCGCCTATCGATTTATATCCTCCATCGAATAATATCGACCATCGAGTGATATCCTCCATCAAATGATATCCTCCATCGAATGATATCTCCATCGAATGATATCTTCCATTGAATGATATCCTCCATCGAATGATATCCTCTATCGAATGATATCCTCCATCGAATGATATCCTCAATCGAATGATATCCTCCATCGAATGATATCCTCCATCGAATGATATCCTCCATCGAATGATATCCTCCATCGAATGATATCCTCCACCGAATGATATCCTCCATCGAATGCTATCCTCCATCGAATGATATCTCCATCGAATGATATCGACCATCGAATGATATCTTCCATCTAATGATATCCTCTATCGAATGATATCCTCTATCGAATGATATCCTCCATCGAATGATATCGACCATCGAATGATATCGACCATCGAATGATATCCTTCATCGTATGATATGTATTCCCTATTGATTGATAAACTCCATCGAATTATATATCCGTCAATTTATTTTATCCATTGATATTTCTTCTTCATTGATATCCTCCATCAACTGATATACTCCATCGACTGTTATCCTTCATCAACTGATATCCTCCATAATCTGATATCTTCCATCGACTAATATCCTTCATTAATTAATATCCTCCATCGAATAATATCCTTATCGACGGACATCCTTCTCGACTGATATCCTCCATCAACTGATATCCTTATAGATTAATATCCTCCATCGACTGATATCCTTCATCAACTGATATCCTTATCGATTAATATCCTTCATCGACTGATATCCTCCATCAACTGATAAATAAAAAAAATTAAAAAGTTGATTTTCCTAATATCAATATCGCTGTATTTCATGGTGTTTATACTATTTGTATATCTAATGGTAGCATAAACGTATATATATATATATTAATACATCTAGACTGGATACACCCTTTCCATGCTCCAAATGTTAGCAACTCAACACCTTGGTAGCCAACCTTTGTTAATAAGGATATTAGGGATATTAAAGATATCTAAATGTCTTCAGGGACCTTTCTGTCAATATCATCGAGTACCATATTGAGGCAAGTGTAGTTCAGGCAACTCCTGTCTTCATCCTTTATCAACAAATTCATCAACTATTTTATTAAAAAGAATGTTTGAATCTTTTGAACCATGTCTTTTTACTTATCTAACATCATAATAAGCGGCGTTTAAACTATTTATGGCATCTAAATACTACTTTTCGATTTATCTTTCTTGTAATAAAGAACCATTAAACAAGCTTGATCATGTTACATATTTCAAAAGTATTTTAATTAATGAGCATATATCTAGATTTAGTTCTGAAAATAGCAAATTGTATACGTATTCAGAATTTCGAACCGAATTTATAAGTAAATTTACCTTTTTAAATTTTAATTCGATCCCTAGAATGATATTTCCATAGTTTATAAAAATGCATTGCACCGTAATGAATGAAATACCAATTAAAATATTGACGGCAATCTTATGATCTCCATTTCTATGTTATATATATATATCGAAAAATATAAAAAAATATCGAAAAAAAAATAAAATTCGGTTTAATGAATGTAGTTTTCTTGCAGCCTGAAGTTTTGTCTCAGTGTTTATAGCTGTGTCAGTCTGTTATAGCTCTTTAAAATTGGTATAACTTATGAGTCGTAATATTATTTATAAAAAAAATAATGTCAGTTGTTTCATTAATAAAAAGTGCCAACATATATACCATCACAATTTAATACATATTTCAAATATTTACCATGAAGCTATGAAGTGAAAAATGACCATATATACAAATAGATAAGTATAGATAAATATTAATAATATCAACAAAAGTTCTTTCTGGTGTACTTTATAATAAAATTTCATTTATAATCTTTGAAAATGTATTAATATTCTGCTTATAATCATACTAATTAATATATGTTATTAGGAGTTGTTTCTAAAAAAATTAAAAACTATTCGAAAAGAGTGGCGTGTGACCTGAATGGGAGCATTAAACGGGCATTAAAGTATTGTATACGTTTTATACGAGTGGACGTCTTGTTAGGTGACGCTTTGTGGAAGCTGCACCTCGTGCAGGCGAACGTTTAGGCGAAGAGAATTTAGGTAAAGGATGCATTCGTCACGCGCGTAACTTTTCTGTAGCCGTGTACTCATTTTATCTGTTTTGACGCTTCCAATACTTATAAAATACAATAAAATCTAACAATAAATAATGACCCGAAAATGGACGTAACTCTATTTTTTGTATGTTCCGCAATTTGTTAACGCTAGAAATATCAATTAAATGCAATATTAGATTCGAATATATTGTATACATAATTACATAGAAATCGGACACTCTTATAGCTACATTGATAAATATATATTAATTTGCTTTATGTTCCTGCCTTATAAGTCGCTATGGTGTTAAGTCGATCTTTATAATAATATATTTACAATTATTGACATATACAATCATTTTAATAAAATTTTATACAGTTTATGTTGTCGTATAATACATGTTTAATTCATAGTAATACATACACCAAAAATATATCTACAAAAAAAATTCTGCTAGTATAATATAATAAACAAATATAAAACATTAATTTGTTTTTTAAATTTTCTATTAATAATCGAATAAATATACAATTTGTTTAAATAAATTATTTTATATATTATTATATTTAATGTTTTAATTATGTACAATTATATGTTTAAATATTTAATTACGAAGACATAGCAGAATTAGAAATAGTAAGAGACCTCCAAACTGTAATCAATGTAGCAAAGGACAAACAAATTTGGGGTCGAAAAGTGAAAAGCTTGTATTAGATTGAATTTCCGGTAGTCCAACTTTAGTCTTGCTGCGGACGCCGTTTTCAATATAAAATTTAGTGATTTTCCAGTCTAGATGTAATTCTGTTATTCTTCATTTGTAAACGTTTCTAATAATAAAATTCAAACGTGAAGAAGTTTATTAAGTAAACAAGTTTGTCAAGTTTAATCCAGGATGTCTAGTTTAATAATAACTGTGATGTCTATTTTGGACTTGTGATTACGAAAATCGCCAACGCAAACAGTGATTGGAGTCTAGCATTACAATGCTACATTGAGTATACAGACATATCGGTTAAATAAGTGTCAATGACTTGTGCCAATCTCAAGTATCAATAACAACAGAAAATATCCGTGATATATTAGTCAATTATTGTAATAAATACCATAATATAGATTTATAATTACGAAATACTTATAACAATTCAATCGCTATTTCATAAATACTAATTAAAAATTGAAGTTCTAAAATTAAAATGCTCAGACACTTATTCTGGATTTTTTTATTGGGGAAAAAACAAAAACATTTACTAATTTCCGTTCTAAATAAACTGTTTCATTTTAAAATATTTGATTTGAGTACAAAATTAAAAAAAGTTAGAAACTTAAAAAAAAAATTAAAAACAAATTAAAAAAAAAGTTAAGCAAAATTTGAAATATAAACAAATTTAGAAAAATTATAGAAAAAAATTCAAAAGTTCAAAAAAAGAAGTAAAAATCGAAACAAATTTAATACAAATTTAGAAAAAATGGTCAGTATTAATTGAAAGAACTTGACTTCAGTGAAAGAACCGTTGCTTAAAAAAATAATGGAATTAAATTTATATAATTTAAATATATTATATTAGAAGATAATATCCTCCACAAAATGATATCCGCCATTTCTGATATCCCTCATTGATTGGTATCCCTTATCGACTGATATCCCTAACGATTGATATTTCTACAGGATTCGTGTCACTATCTCTATCTATTGGTATCCGACCCTCATTAATGAATCAATGATTGGAGAAACAAAAATTTAAAGCTCGTATTGTGTAGTTTCCCTTTTTATGTTTTGTACGTCATGTTTTTCGATACTAATAAATGGTTAATAGTTACTATTATGTTTGAGTCTTAGGCCATGTCACTTGTTATCTATCATGTTCCTCATCTTGCTTGTAATAAATTATAAATAAGTGAAATGACTGAATTAAGAATGGATCCGCCACTGCCAATATATATATTTAGTTTAGAAATAACTCGACAATGTCGGCCTTATGTGGACGTTCATTGTCATGCATTAAAATTATTCCAATTTGTTGTTGTTCCATTATCACGAAAATGGTTTCCAAATCTTTGGCAAATATGTCAAAATTTATTTAAATCTATAAATGTTCATTATATTTACTAACATATTCTTCGCTTCAAAGTTAACGGATACTATACTCGTAGTAAGAAAATATAATCATTATAAAAATATAAATTAATAGACAAAAAAATAATTTTGTTAATAAAATACAACAAAATAATAACTAAATAATAAAAAACAAAATTTAAAAAAATAATAAAATAATGAAAAATAATAATTAAAATAGGTCACCAAAATATTTTTTTAAATGAATGAAACTGCATATTATGCACACGGTAGACCTGTATGTATACGTAGAATTATAAGATATAAATAACATGTAAAAACTGTTTTTTCATTCTCATGTTTTTACAATTCCATTTTTCAATACTATTATATATTTTATGATTTTTAGTTTTAGGCATGTCACTTGCAATGTATCTAATTCCTCATCTTGCTTTTAATAAGTTGTTAATAAGTAAAAAATCGAAAGAATTTATCATTCATAAATAAATTTGCAAGTCCTTGTAAATAAAATAGCTATATTTCATTGTGTTAATACTTTTTTACGTCTATTGGTGTTAAATAAGTACAACAATATTTTAAAAAAAAGAGTAATTTATGGGATTTTTATCTTAAAATAGTAACTAAATTATACACTGTAAATAATATTTCAAAATGAGAAGGATTTCTATTTTATAGATAATAAGCGATATATTGTATAATATAGTAATGCAAGCGGCAGGTATACTGTGCGTATTAAATGAAGAGGTTTATGGAGTGTGTTTATAAAAACAAATATTACAATTATATGTAGTATTATTTATTTATTACATTAATTTTGCAAAAACCATCCCTTTTATGTGAAAACAAACTTTAATTTACGTTATGTTAATATTTACATGAAAATGAATTCTTGACAAAGCAATCTAATTGATCAAATAACTCCACTACTTTGAAGTTTATACTATTTTTGTAATTTATATGAAGCAGAGCCAAAGAACATTTTTATGGATAAAGATATATTATACATATATACATTATCTGGATATGGAATAATTATATATTAAGAGACACACACAGGCACATTACAGTTATGAAGAGAGGGGTATTAAAAGAATATTCCCAACAAAAAAAGATGTATAAAATAATCCGATATTAAAAAAGGGTTTAGAAGCGGACCACTTTGGTTTTGCGTGGCCGGGCACACACCCCTCGCCTGTATTTTTAGACAGGATACAAATTATACTTATCCAGGATGTATAATTGCAAAAATGCAGCAATGCGGTCAATGTTGACTGTTGTTATTGACATCATTCGCCCAATGTATTCTGTGAATGACAGTTAGCATCATAATAATGAATGAAGAGATATTGGAGTCACTGAACTTCTTCTAATTCAAAGATTGCAGTAGCCAATGCAAATATGTCATCTATGGGTGTGCATAAATTGATACGTACCCGAAGGTGCGCATTCAGAGAACACCATAAGTGTCTTTTCGTATAACACTCGTATATAAAAATGCAAATTAATTTATTAATAGGAAGCACGTACCACTTAGAAGCGGATACTAAAAGAAAATAAAACGTGTCAATGATGCACATGCTAACTTCAGCGTGTGCGATATTCAAGGCAATTGTTTAATAAAATGCCGCATACATTTAATATTACTAACAATATAATGTAATTGAAATTTATAAAATAAAATACTCAGACACTTAGTCTGGATGATTTAGGAAAGAACAAAACAAAACAAACAAAAACACATAATATTTAATAATTAATTAAATAACATTAATTTGCTTTCATACTTATTTAATTATAAATTAGTTAATTTGAGTAAGAAATATTGATATTTAGTAAGAGAAAATATAAATTATTGAAAAAACTTGACTTTACTAGATAGAGATTAGATACCAATTGTTTTCATGGTTTAAAATTCATTAAGAATTACATCACAAAATAATAATAATGGATGCAGAAATAGTAACCAAATGGTTTCAAAATTATTATATATAGGGGATTCAGTGAAACACTCTTATGATTGGTTTTATTTGATTTCTTTATATATATTTTTTTTAATATTATTTGTATATTAATTATTATTATAATTATATGTATTATTTACTTATTTATTTCAAAGTTATCTCAATTTTGTATTATTTTCGTAAATGAAATTAAAAAAAAAAAAAATTAATTCATTAAATTTAAAATAAAATAAAAAATTGTTTTGATTCATAAAATGATTTATGTAATATACCATAATAATTATCCATAAATGAACAATTATTTTTCTTCTACTCTGACGAAGGTGTAGTTATAATACATTATTTTGAAAAAAATTAATGCAATTAATTATTGTCGAACTTTTAAGTGTTGGATAAAAAGATTATCTCTGCCATTTTTGATATACCCTATTGATTGATACCCGTTATCGACTTTATCAATTGATCTCCCCCATTGATTGATATCCCAATCTATTGATATCCCCATTGATTGGTATCCCATTGATTGGTATCCCCATTGATTAATATTCCCATTGATTCGTATCCTTATTGATTGATATCCCTTTGATTAGTATCACTATTGATTAGTATCCCTATTGATTGGTATCCCCATTGATTGATATCCACATTAATTTATATCTCTTATTGATTGACACTTCCCATCAATTGATATCCCCATTGATTAGTATCCCTATTTATTGATATCCCTACTGATTGATATCTCTTTGATTGGTATCCCTATCGATCAGTAATCCTATTTATTGGTATCCCCCATTTTTTGATATCCACATCAATTGATATCCTTTATTGATTGATATCCCCATTGATTGGTATCCCCATTGATTAGTATCCCCATCGATTGGTATCGTCATTGATTGATAACTTTATCGATTGATATCCGCTATCGATTGATACCCATCTATTGATATTCCCATCGATTGATTTCCCTATTGATAGGTATCCCCATTGATTGATACCCCAATTAATTGGTATCCCTTATTGATTGATAAGTACCATAAATTAATATTTCTAATTGATTGGAAAATGTTTAAAGTTCGTATTGTACAGTTTCCCCTCTTAAGTTTTGTGTGTTATGTGTTTCGATACTTATATATATTGTACTGTATGTAATAATTATTAATGTCGCAGTTTTATGCATGTAACTTGTGATTTAGCACATTCCTCATATTGCTTTTATTAAATTGTTAAAAGTTGATTAATTACTGAATATATCATTCATAAATACCTTTGTATATCATTGTAATTTATATATACATTATGTATATATGTATATATATATATCAGTATTTTATGGTGTTTATATTAAGTGCATGTCTATTGGCAGATACAAATGCTTTTTTTCTCTAAAAAAATAGTTCTGGGCTTTTATCTTTAATTATTAACTAAATTAAACACTGTAAATAATATTTTCAAATGATGAGGTAGGATGTTATTAAAAATAGGGTGTAACGAAGTCGGTAAATGATTTTTACAATTATCAAGGATGTCTAATTTCATTAAAAAATAGCGGTCAGTGATGACGTTGGTAATGATGAAACTTGTCAACAAGGACAATTAATTTGTGTCTAGCATCACAATACTACAATGTGTACACATATCGGTCAAATAAGTTTAACATCTGTCAATGACGCAAAATAGAAAATATCCGTGATCTGTAAGTCAATACTTTAAATAAATACCGTAACATTTTTATACAATTATATTATTATACATTCATATATAATATATTATATAACTAATTTTTATTACTAAATATAAAATAGTTCAATGGCTATTTTTAATATTAGATATTATTTAGATAATGAAGTTTATATAATTTTAATACTCAGACACTTTTTCTAGATGATTTTATGTAGAATTATTTTTTGCTTATTAAGTAAATAATACCATTCTTCTTTCAAACTGTTTCATTTTTAGATTGCTTGATTTGAGTAAAAAATAAACAAATTTAGAAAGAAAGAAAAAATGTAGAAAAAATATATAACAGTGTTAAAATTGAAAGAACTTGAACAATAATAAAGGATGCTAAAATTGTGAATATAGAAACGAAATATTTTGAAGATTTGAAATATATTATATAGAAAGATATAATCCTCCACAGTATGATATCCGTCATTTTTAATATCCTCTACGGTATTTTCTATTGATTGATATTTCCTATTGATTGATATCCCCATTAATTGATATTACCTATTGACTGATATCCCCATCGATTGATATTTCCTATTGACTGATATACCTATCGATTGATATTTCCCATTGGCTGATATCCTCATTAATTGATATTTCCTATTGACTGATATCTCTATCTATTGCTATTTCCTATTGACTAATATCTCTATCGAATGATATTTTCTATTGACTGATTTCTCTATCGATTGATATTTCTTATTGACTGATATCTCTATCGATTGCCATTTCCTATTAACTTATATTTCTATCGATTGATATTTACTATTGACTGATATACTCATCGATTGATATTTCCTATTGACTGATATCTCTATCGATTGATATTTCCTATTAACTGATATCTCTATCGATTGATATTTCCTATTGACTGATATCTCTATCGAATGCTATTTATTTTTTAATGATATCTCCATTGATTGATATTTCCTATTGACTGATATCCTCATCGATTGATATTTCCTATTGACTGATATCTCTATCGATTGATATTTCTTATTGACTGATATCTCTATCGAATGATAATTTCTATTGACTGATTTCTCTATCGATTGATATATACTTATTGACCGATATCTCCATCGATTGATATTTATCTTTTAATGATATCTCCATTGATTTATATTTCCTATTGACTTATATCTCTATCGATTGATATTTCCTATTTAATTATACATCTCCATAATTATAAATCTCCATCATTGATATTTCCAATTGACTGATATCTCTATTGAATGATATTTCCTATTGACTGATATTTCCATTGATTGATATTTTTTATTGACTGATATCTCTATCGATTGATATTTCCGTTTGACTGATATTTCCATTGATTGATATTTCCTATTGACTGATATCTCTATCGATTGATATTTCCTATTTACTTATATCTCTATCATTGATATTTCCTATTGACTGATATCTCTATTGAATGATATTTCCTATTGACTGATATCTCTATCGATTGATATTTCTTATTGACTGCTATCTCTATCGATTGTTATTTATTTTTGAATGACATCTCCATTGATTGATATTTCCTATTGACTGATTTCTCCATTTACTGATATTTCCATCGAATGTAAAATGTTTGAGTCTCGCATTGTGTAGTTTCCCATTTTATAATATTTTCAATAGTCGTATATCTTTTTAAAATATTTTTGTCTTTTTGAGTTTAAATTGAGTTATACATACCTTTGACTTTCCGTTTATCATATGTGGCTTATGTGTCTATTGGCAGATTCTTCAAAATATTAAAAAAATTGTGAAACCATATGTATAATATGGGTATTTTATTCTGTAAATTATATTTTAAAATGAAGAGAATTTGATTATTTATTTCTAAACTTTAATAAACATAAAAACCAAACGAAATGAAATCTGTAAAAAACCATGGAATTTATGTATTATTATTAATTAATACATCTCCAAATTCTAAACAGTACCACATAGAGAGAATTTGCAATTTTAAAAAATTAGTTAGCCTTCAAACTCTTGTTTGTAGGTGCTTCCAACTATACAAATAAACTCAATCATTAAAATCATTGAAGATGCGTGTACACTAGACACTTTTCTGTCGCAAGGGTAATATGTGTACCAATAGTACCATATAATTGATTGAAACCATCAGGCAAAATCAGCTCATCAGATAGAAAGAAAAGAAATAAATCAGAAATAATAAAATATAAATTAAAAGAAAGGATAACTATATAACAAAGAAAACCGACAAAAAAGATACACAAAAGGGAAAGGAGAAGAATTAATAAAACTGGAAATAGCAAGAGTACAACTTCCTAGAAAAAACTCAAGAAAAACAGCGAAAAGGAGACCAATACCAAAAGTGAAAGAAAATGAAGGAATTCTACCAAGTTGTACTTGTACTTAATTTATAACACAGGCCTAGGAAATGAGAGGATGATAAGTAATGCCTGTAGTGGTTATATATGTTAACTAAAGCCATTATCCAGGACACAAAACCAAAACGGACCGAAAGTAGAAGCTGACTTAAAGAGATACA
>JAUZND010087707.1:0-15445 GCA_034780555.1 Coelogynopora nodosa
CCACAGATATTCTTGAATAAGGGAGATAATTCATCGTGGTATGTTAGTCTTTAAAAGGGATAAAACAAGTTTTTGATACGGTATCATATCAAAGGCTTTGTTAAAATCAAAAGCTATTATATAGATACATGTGAGACATGGTTGAATATAATTCCTGACAAGAACTTCATGATGAATCTAAATTTTTAATACATTTAATCTGGGATTACTTTACTAATATAGGTTAACTTTATTTAACTGGTTTAAACGTTTAAATATTTAACAAATGAACAGAAGCCGAGCCAAATTAATTGTATTTAATGAATTGTTAAAAGAAGAGTAATTGATGATTAAGAACTTCGGTCTGTTAATAAGATATGTGCATATTTATTTTTACTTATTTAAATCTTATTTAATTTAACGAAGAATGAGCATCAATTTAATTATTAATACTTTATAAAATGTTAAACAACGTAAAGATACTAAATAGGTTTTGTGGCTAAGCCATTGGACCGAATTCTATATTTGAATGGAAAAGGATGACATCCGATCGTGAGAAGTTGAGCAAGATGGCAATCAAGATCATCAGGAAGTTGAGAACACATTGATAGACACACTGATCGATGTTTTTTCTTCGTGATTTATAGTCTAGATGGTAAAGGGGGTAGGATACCATATATATAGGTTGGTATACATTTGATGACGGCCTGCCCTTGTGATGTCCTCTAGATTTGCATCTGGGCAGCATATTTGGGAAGTCATAGTGGTAAAATTTTATATATAGTGGAGTATGTATATATTTGCAATTTGTATCTATATATATGCCTATATGCGCCTGTGCAATATAATGAGCTTATAATGCAGTTTGCTTTTGGTAGTGCTTGCACCCTTCTTGCTGGTTCCTGTAAAAAAATGTTGTGATTTTCCTATTGTAACTTTTTTCAAAGTGTCCGCGACGTTTGATGTATGCAAAACTATTTTAAACATAATGTTAGTTGCATAAAATTGTAAAATAATAACACAAGTTAATGCAAGCACCGTAGACGGTATGAAGCAGATTGAATTTAGTAGTGTAAACTGGTCATAATATAAAATAATCATATTTCCAAATTAATTAATTTAAAGATATATATATATATATACTAACTAATAAAAATTGCCGGAACTCATAATGGCAAGCATTATTTATTTATATTTATCATAACACAATACTTAAACACTTTCATATCATCTTTTGCATAATATAATCAATCTTTTAGTCGATTTTAATAGTAATTGATTTTACATCCAGTACATTATGCCATCGACTAAATTTCATTGGACGAGAATTTAAAAAATATTATATATTACAAATATAATTATAATTGTACCTTATGGATTGACAAACAATCTTTTATAAAAAATTACTAGAGAAGATAATTATGATTAAACGGTTATACTATACATGTGTGTATATATTAAATGACAAAAAAACTTAGGAAAACCAATACGCATTCAACAAGCAATAGGCCTATTAAATATGACTTAAAAATCAATAGCTTGGCGAAGTGAACAATTGTAAATGAAGCAATTTATGTAATTAGATGTTGTTACAGCCTATTCATTTAATAATTGTGTACCTTTCTTATCTTTTACGCAAGTACCCTCAAAGTATATAGTATAATATGTGCGTACCTTTGTAAACTTATGTTTTCTATGTATAGTAGGGCACCACTTGAATGTTTAATTTACAGTTTTCCAAATAATGAGATCATTATTTAGTCTCGTAGTCACCAGTGGGGGTATGCCACTTTTTTCAAATAACGTTTAATATGCATTTAATATACGTTTAAAATAACAAGTGAAATAAAGTTTTTTGATTGAACTATAAAAAACGTATGACCCTGATTTTTTTACTCAGTGGCTAAAATACTTTTATCCAACTAAAAAATATAACAGAAATAATTTCGATTTATATTATTATTATATATTACTATTATATATAACAGAAAAAATTATGTTGTTATTGGTCCATTTTATACCCCCCCTGGGTTTTCATATTTACCGAAGATATTAGGAGCTGAAACTTGCAACATTAATAGAAAAAATAAGTTTATCGTAAATTATATCCATTGAACTTGATTATTAAAATTATTTATTCAAAAAACCAGCAATTTAAAATAATACTTAAATAACATGTATACTACTTATAGTTTATTATTGTATAAGTAGTATAATTATAAAAATATATCAACAAATATAGATCTTGTGATCTGGAATCAGATGCAAAAAGAATCAAGTCAATTGGTTGCATTGAACAAAAGATATAGCATTTATTGGTCAATATGTAGCATATATGGTTATTTTCCTATAGTTTTCCTAACTGGAGTTTATGACGTAATCAGGTCATTAAAATTATGCCAATAGATTAATTTTTTTGAAAATTAAAATCGCTCGACAAGTCTTTAGGAGGTATTTGTATACTAAATTTTAGCTTAATCGGATGATAGAAAGTTTGGTTTTACAGGAGCACATAGCAAACCCTACAAAGTATGTCCACGTACGAAGGGTTTACATAACTAAGGTATGCTTACTTTTAATTTTAAAACAACTTAATTAAAAGAATGTTTACTACTATATTTTAAAAAAATCATTTTATCTTTGCATAATTGATTTTATACCACAAAAAGTTATAAACATATTTAATTATAGATTTTTAATGATAACAACTTAAATATAAATGTACTAAATCAATCAAATAAATTGCGATAAAAAATTTACAAACAGGTATAACTATATAGTTTTGCTTTATATCTAAGTTATATATCCCAACAAAAAACAACAAGGATACACTATTTTTTATAATTGGCTGAAATTATACATAACCAGAAAACATTGTTTATATTGGTAATTAAATGTTTTAATATATATATCATGCATGGAAACATTACAATATAAATTTATGTGTATGTATGTATTTTCTAATAACAGTATATCAGCGATAATACAGTTCTGAACAGTTCTAAACAGGATACCATAAAAAATCAAAAACATAACCGAAACCAAAATTTAAAAAGCACACATTAGAAAGATTATTATAAACCGACACATTTTACAACACTAATTAATAGTTAATAGTTTTTATTAAGTATGGAATAAATAAATTATCAAATTCGCGTTTCCCAAAAATCTAAGTATGGTTTACAAAATTCAACGAACAATGTTTTAACTGTTGTATATCTTCAATATTGGCTTATATAAAGTTGTAACGGAAACTAATGATATATTAAGGATGAATTACGTTGATTTAAAATAATTAAAATAATGATTTAAATTAGGTTTAAATAGCAATGATAAAAATAGGTTATTATATTCTAACACACGTAAAAAGTCGCAATTTCACTATATTATAGGCCTATATACCGAACAACTTATGAATTCAAATGATTCATTATAATTAGGCTTTGCCTTTAGATAATATCTATATATAGATGATAGATAGGTAATTTGTTTTTTAGTACATTGTTCATAAAAATATTTTTAAAAACTGTATCTGTTAAAATTTAGTTATTTTAGTTGTCATTTTTTAAACGAAATACATAATGATTAGTTCATTAAACATTTCAAATGATATGCTGTTAAAGATATATTCGAATAAAGCTAGTTCACCTTTAAATAATTAAATATATTAAAAGCATTTCATATACATATAGTAAATACACTGACTTTTAAAGATGTGTTTGTTTTAATAAAATCTTTTTCAAATCGACATTATTTATTCCAATATTAAAATATATAAAAAATTACAACAATTAATCCACATTATATATTATAGTGCATGGGCAACACGCTAATGTAAATCACATATTTCATTAAATAAACAAAATGTATTTCACTCAATGAGTGTATTAAATACTGATCTGCTTTTTTAATTTTATATATATATTACCGATTTAGCGCAGTTTTAATGAAACCTGAGTTATACTCATGATAAACCTATAAGTATGATTAAATGAGAAACGATAGTAGTGTTGTTGGTAACCACCATAAAACGGTGTAGTACATTAACAGCTGCACCAAAATTATAAATACTCCATACTCGGGCGTCAGCGTCACCCTCCTAGGCTCGTGTAACCGTTGCTGCACAGGCACCGAGTCGTACTCATCCGCGCCCAGCCAAGTCATGTTCCCAGTGTCATAGAAGTGGGCCAGCCGGGCCTCCTTCTCCGTCCAGCGCTGAAAGAGCCATTCTGTAAGCGCGTGCTCGGAGTGGGAAGGTACGTCGGCCGCTGGGTAGATCCGGTAAAAAAAATGAGTGTCACAGGGCGGCCGATTGCCTAGTATGAGGGTGAGGAGGTCTAGTGGGTGGTTGTGAGCGTAGCCCATCGTTAAGTCGATCACCCACTTAAGTGTTTTTTTGGTGGGTGTATAGGTTAATTCAGCTGCCTTCTTTTGAATAAATGGCTGGCGACTTTCAAAATTGAAATCGAGGTTGCTGGAATCTGTATAAAAAATTGTAGCGTTAGAATTATTCTACAATAAAATATTATTATTCTTTTATAAATGTATATCAATTATATGGTACTTAAAGAAAACATTGTTTCCTTATTAAATTTTAGTATATTAAATCATATATTTAGTGTCCACTTGTGAAAATGATATGCATCAGTTCTTGACAACCATCGTACCATTTTATTCAATGTTCATGAACGTTTTAAATATTCCGAATAATATCTCAAATTAGTCACGTGGTGCAAAATTATTGAATTCAAATTTTATCCATTCTCAAAAAATTTATTTTAAGGATATTATAGCTAATGATAATAGATCTCATTTTCAAACACTTTAATTATTAAAATAGTGTGTTTGTCGCATATAATCCACATTATATAGTGTTTAGCACTGGACAAAAAAAGTGGTATTTCAAATATATCTCTTCGTCTTGTTTTTATTTATAAATAGACAGTAATTTTATAATAGTATAGTAGTAGCCGTGAAGGAGTCATACTACTCCAGGCCCTTCCCCTCCTGAAACCAAAACCCGTGTTCCTATTGGCTGATTTCAACTAGGTCAAGGTCGTTTTCGGGTAAATCCGGGGCGGTGATTCCGAATTTGGAGTTCCCTAGACGATTTAGAAATCCCTGAAGAGTGGGGTTTTTTAAGAAGGTAAACCTGTTGTTGTCCTTACGGTAAAAATTATTGAATATGCGGTCACGCGAAAAAGAGAAAAGTCAAAATGGTGGCCTCGTCATAAGTAATCACTATCTAATTCTGTATTTTGAAAACGATGACTATGTACCTCTTAATCCGCTTTTGCTACAGCAACGGCCTTCTACCGCCAACTTATATACTAGCATTAATAGTATAGCAACGAAATGTATTGTTAATATTTTAACTACTGACTTTACTAATAACAATGCAGAAAATTGATGTTGTACTATATTATATAAGTTGTTATATTTTATAAATGTTTATAATTTCACCATGTATAATCTCTATCTATTTTATATTCAGATTATAATAAATTTTAAATGTTAAAAAATCTGTTTTTTTCAGTTTCTAATAGTGGTTAATTTAAATTATATTTGTCTGTGGAATATATACATTTTAACATTCATTTAAAACTTTTTCAATACTAGGAGGAGTAAATATACTGTTAACTCTATATTTAAAATGAGTCCTTTGTAGTTCAGTTGGTAAAGCAGCTCACTGTAATTTGTAGATCCGGGGTTCGAATCCCCGTCAGAGCATTTATTTTTTCATTAATACTACATACATATACTATAATTGATTTTGCCAATACTACAAGTATTATACTATATATGTGTACATGCATATAAATATACTTCTAAAAATGTACTAGCAGTAGTACGTTACCAATAAGTTAAAAAAAGTCAAAAGATGAATTGTATCCAGTAATATGTTTATTTTTAATAAAGAGTTATGAGTTCGGTGAGAGCATGTATATAACTTTAATTATATAATAGTTTAGATTTATAGAGGAGCGGCAGTCTACAGACGTCCACCAAAATCCATTCTGACACTTGTTATACACACATTTAGAGAGAAAAAGAAATTTAGTTGTCAACTAAAAAGTCGAATATAGATTAACTAGATTGATATTGCAGTCAGATAATTTTTCCAGTTCAATATTGAATAGACGATTGAATATCCTCTCAATGGTATCATGAGTTCTATGACACCTCTCCTTATTGAGTTCTTTGCGTAGATAACTAGGCCAAAACTCATTGTCAAACACAAGCGTCATTGTCGTTGTATTTCTCACCGTCTCCAATACAATCGAAAATTATATCGGTTACGTTAACGTCACAATTATACATGGTCTCAAAGTCGACCGTATTAAGTTCAATGAGACCCTCCAACTTTTTCGTTACAGTGCGCAGAGCTCGTACATATGCCTACGTGCGTCACCATGGTTGAAATTTAACTGCTCTGTATTAAACTGCATTGTGGCAATACAGTCAAGCTTCCATTTGGCATAGCGACTAAGAATCAATCTACAATTCGTAGACATTGAAGTAATGTTTCATGCGATGAATGACATAATATGTTAAAAGTGTGACATCGCCACTAATTTGATAAAATTCTTGACGCCCACGCTCCGCTTCCATTTTTGTCCGTTTTGTAGACCTTGAGCGCTCCAAAACTAATTTTTAGTAGAACTGCAAACGCATCGTCCAATTTAATAATGCAATTCACTGTTAGGAAGAGGAGGTCCGTTAGTCGTATTAAAAAAGTGATGAATAAATTCTATCTCAACATCACCTCCTTATATACATTTTAGTTTAGTTTCACTTTCAGTTTCGAAATAAAATAAAAATTTCTAACTAATCAAAGTAAAGAACTAGATACCCAAAAACTCTCCTACCGTTGACTTCTTATTCTGTTTTTGCTTCTTCTTCTTTTTTATAGTTTGCGCCTTACGTCGTCGTCTACCGGTACCCTATTGTTCCTCCACACCGAGTGTGCGCACTCGTGCGTATATGTTTATGAGTTCCGTTGTCGAAAGTAAATTGTAACGACAGTATTACCCTCGATAAAGTGCACCAGTTTACTGGCTTCAGCACAAACCATTTCCAAATTTCAATAATATGTTTGTTAAGTGGAACATAGATTGGATTATTATAGCTCGCATTAAAACTTACTACACGCAGTAAGAGTACAAGTGAATTGCCAACAAAGGTTTCAATACGAAGATTACAGTAGACAAAGAGACTATAATATATCATTCGACGAAGATACGGGGGTAGAGCGTCTCCATAATTCCTCCCTTGTCAAGTCTGCATATTTGTCCGAATCCCAAAGCACAGGTGAGCAGGATTGAGAAAGAGTAGGTGGGTGATGGGATTCCTATCCTCCTCAGAACCGACCCGGATAAAATTGCCCACATTTGCAATCTCAATTACCAAAATTTGCAACGCCATTATTGTAGAACATAGTAAAGGGTTCATCGCCCTTCTGCTCCTCCACATTCTTACAATATTTCTCATTAGGCTTACGATGATTTTTGATAAAATCCAGCATGTAAGCTTTATACGGGAATAGCTCAAGTGCCCTGACTGCACTGTTAATAATAGCAATTTACAATTTTGAATATGAGAGATAAAAATCAATGGAAAAATCGTTATGATTAATACGATAAGAGATTGCATTATATAAGAAGAAGTGCATTTCTAGAACTTGCACTTGTGCCTCTCCATCAGCATCCATATCAACAATGTCAAAATAATGAGGGGTTGTATCAAATTTGACTGTAGTCTTGAAAAATTTTACTTTCTGACAAATGTGCATCAATTCTTTTCCCTCAATAGTCGTGATTGAGTTGAAATCTCAACCAAACCCTCTTCCCATAGATCCCCCCTCTGCCGCGATTAATACTGCTGACCAGCTGAGTATGATACTGTGATGGTTTATTCTGTTCGCTTGAACTCTTGACATTTTCGGGTGGAACAATATGGAATACCTCACTATCGACATAGCCGGATCACGTTCATAGCCATGCCAACGCACCAACGCTTTTTATGAGCTCCCTTGCTACGTGTACGCAGCACCTTATTCACACGAAACATCTCCTCATGGTCATCAACGGCTGCATCTCTTACTCACAGAAACCACCCTCAATAATCTCTCCATCGAAAGAGCAAAGTATACATTACAGGGTAGAACTTTTCATTCACAGTGTTCATGAGAAATTCTACCTCACTTCAATTGGGTGTGTAACCCTTGTCATATATTGACCAGTATCGTGAAATGCGCACTCGATCGTTAACTTTATCATTTGCGTTCTTATTCTTCTTCTCCCCTTATTCCCATTCACAATTGACTAACTCTAGCCAGACATCTGATTAATTCTCCGAAGTGACTTGACTCGGTGCACGGCCCAACTCTTTTTCTTGTCTTGTATGTTTCTGTTGCTGCTGCGTTAAGAGACGGTGATGTAAAAACTTTTTTATTCTTATGCTTCACACTACTACTAGCTAATATTTGCATCTTTGAATAGAATTGATTTCCCCAAGCCAACTGGTAGATTTTTTTGGACTTTCTACTTTATTTCTATCGTGATGGATAGTAAATAAAGTTGACAATATTTGAATTCGTAACTAATGTATCTTCCCCTCCTTTCCAAGTTTAATTTATCCTTGTGAATCCCAGATGACTCCATCCCCAATAAGTTTTGTTGAATTGAATGACCAATTGAGAGTAGATATAGTGGGAATTTATCAAAAATTATTTTGACCATTGCCTGTTATAGTTTCTGTTCCTCTCACCCTCTTTTTGCTTTGTTGTAGCCGACGCCGCAGCAATATTTTTTTCTGTATGTGCAAGTTATGCTCTCTCCTCTTGTAACTGGCTTGCTTGCAACTTTTGCGCCTAATCAATAAGAAGCGGCTTTACTCTACCATCATTGTTTGCATCATCCAACACCAGATGTAACAGCTCTAACGTAAGCAGCTTTCCGAGCAAGTACAAGCAAAGGGATCAGTAGGGGGAAAACTCCATCTCATTGGTCACCAATTTGTTGACGTATTTTTCGTACACTTTCCGGTTTGATGTGCACCCGATCTCTACTATCAAGTGTTCGTGAACAGCAGGAATTGATGAATCTTTGCAGATTTTTTTATGAAATTGAACGTGTGGGGCTGCACACTTTTCTACTCTGTAAGGAATTTTTCCCTTAGTGTATTGTAGACTACACCAGTAATAACAGTTAGTTGTTCCAGTCTAACTCTTTTTACGCAAATCTCTGCATTTACTGGGACTCTGTGTATGCACAAGTCTCTGCAGAAATGGTTGATGCTTCTTTAGTCGATGACTGGCGTTTATCTATGACTGGCATGTTTATAATATATATCGAAAACTCGGTATTCAATTTCGTTTAAAGTTTTTTTTCGTGGGCTCTCTAAGAGGGAGATAGACATGCTGTGGTATTTCTTCCTGGGGGATACATGAGCGTACACGCAATTTTTCTGGGATTGTCCGATGTAGATCGAGAAATATATAGGAATATTATTATCTATTGATGACATTTTTATATGCCCGTGAGAAAGCCCTTCTTCCCCGGGTACATTTGCTTTCCAAACATGTAATCTGACTCAAATCTCGAGGTGACTCGAACGAGACAATGTATTAAATATTGAGCGAGAAGCAGGCACTAAACGTGCTTCACCTTAATTGTGAGAACAGCAACATGGTAAACACAATTCCGAGCACGAGGGCTACCATAGCCGCAGTGTTGATTCGAATTGGCGGATACCCCCTGGGGTCACCTTTTTCGCACACTCAACCTCTACCAGTGAGGCCAACGCCTCCACCACTTCTACCTCCACCGCAATTTGTTATAATCAAAGAGGCACCGGCAAGTTCTCAAATTGGTTTCAATGAGACGCAAGCGAACCCACATATTGAGTTCTGTGAAGTTGCTAACACTCCGCTATCATAATTAAGTGACATCTTTTGCGGAGAGGGAGGACGACTGCCTGTAAATTGTGTAAATATGTATTGTCTGCGCTTTTTGCTTTTCGCTTTTACATTATATGTTTTTCTGCCTAGCCTGCACTCTAGCACTTTATATTAAGGCAATGCCTTTGTACATTATATATATATATTAATAAAAATTAATGTTGTTTTTACTTACCCTTTTTCGTGTCCATGTGTATTCTCATTGATGAAAATAATTGATTGTAGCTTGTTTTATTTGTGGGCTAAAACTATTGCATAGAAGGTCAGAGTGGAATGTCGCCAGGTTAGCGTTTAGATTAGTCCTACTATCCACATAAATATGTGTATCGAGTTCCGTGAGTGTCTTTGATGAATTCCACAACCATTGCGTTGAATATATCTAGTATATTCATTAATAGTACTTGCACTCCGTCAGTGAACATTATGTCATTAGTATTTCCTCCACAAAACGTTTCAAATCATCCTCCACCTCATCGGCCATATCGTCACTATAATCGGCTTCATATTGCATATAAGAAGAAGAAGAAGAAGAATTTTCACTACTTGCATCTGAGTCAGAGGAATCCATATTTCTTAGTTTAAATATATAAATATGCAATAACAATTTTAATATATTATGTTTATACCCCCCATTTTATTCAAGTTTGCTGTGTTAATCAAGTGCATCTAGGGTCAATAACGCTATCATCGACAAATCTACACTTCTCCAAGCTTATCGATAACACGACCATTATGAGAGAAGGAGATAGCAAGGTCATATTTTACTTTTACACATGATTCGCATCAAGTCGGTGGAGGACAAATGGAATTTCTTATATTTCCAATTGGAAAAATCCGCATCATGTGTAGGAAAAATAAATATGCCCACTCTATATCAATGTGTATACGTACGGAAATTTATAAAAGGAATGACCTTCTTCTCAAGTAAAAACCTTTTTATATTAACCTAATTTATTAATTTATAACTGTACAAGAAGGCTAATTGTGATACTACTAAGTTAATGTATGAACCGAAACTTTTCCCCGCCGAACGACTTCTTTTTTGGATTTCAAATATGGTTAATGTTTTTCATACAGGCACAATCGTAGCAATGGTGGAGAAAGCCCGTAATTATGTATGTACAGTTTTGATCCTCTGTGTGATCCTTTTTACTCCCAGTCACTATTCACCTTTCAATACACTTTTGAATCGTTTGTCCTCTATCAATAGGGACAAACGATTCAAAAGTGTATTGAACCTTCGGGGATGTTTCATCATTGATCCCAGCTTATGATAACCATAGGGTAGACTATTGTTGATTGAAGTCTAATTCCTATTGTTCTCAAAGAATGAGAGACTTCTATTTTTAAATGTTAGGCTGTAGAGCTGATGAAGCGAACTTCCTATGCGCTTCTGTGAATGTAAAAGAAATTTTATGATCATTGAACACAGTCAGATAGTCGGCATGTTTGATCTCGGAACATAATACAGAGCGTTGAAGCCTATTTGCCCGTTTAATTTCCGAACCATTGTGAGTGAGGAGGGTATAAGCTTGCTTTTGGGCGTAGGAGTAGGTACCCATTTTCAAAATTATTTCCTACAGGCCTCGTCCTTAATACAGCCGAGTTGAACTTACAAGTTTCCAAAAAATTCCGGATGTGAAGGTGAGTAGTTGTAATATCGAGTTACTCATCCTGTATCATTCGAGATATATACGAAGATATACAATAGTACGCGCATATTGACTGTGCACAATGGCAACGCAATATGTATCACCGCCCTTCTCTCCAAACGATCCTCCAATCTCGTTAACGTAGGCTTTAAATTTATCATAGTACAGTATGTACATCATGAGTTTGGAGAGGTTGAATATCGCCTAACCAATGACGATAGGTTTGTCCAAAGTGACTTTATCCTTTGTGAGGTGAATTCCGAACAATTTCTCATTAAAGATAATAACCTTAAGAAACTCTGGCGACACGTATAGGTAAGGTGACTCTCCTTGTTGTTGCATAAGCGGAATTTTATTTTGAAAGATAAATGTGGTAGGAAATCATTATATGATGTGATTGATTTGAAAGAAAGTATACATACCATTTAAGCACGTTTACCGTTGTCTTTCCAAATAAAGCATTGTTGCCAAGCTTGTAGTATTCACGCGCGAAGGAAGTTGTTGCCATCTGCCTCTATCTAGAGTTATTTGAAATTAAAGGCACTAAGAAAGCCGACTAAGTAATTCGTTTCACACGATCAATGTGCGTGTTAATAAGTTCCTGACTAAAGTAGTAGTACAGTAGTAGTTTGCCTTGCACGATATAATTAGACTTGTTCCAGTGCGTCAATATTAGCCTCTCATAGCTACGATAAGGTCGCTTCTGATTGTCAGGATTTAATTGGCACTACTGTTCGCGCATAAAGTCGGATATGCAATTCTCCGGGATGATACACCTCTCCGGGGCGAGGGGAGATCACATGATATATCCTGAACTTCTGGTGGGAAATCAAGATCAACTTGGAACAGCTGTTCTACATCTCCATCATAGTTGAATGTGGTTATGTTGATATGGGAAATCTCCTCCCGAGTTAACCAGCTAAAGTCGGACTGGGGTAGCCGCATTGATAGAGCACATCCGTACAGATTATTGGCGTGCACATACACCTATGGCAGGCTCAAATCATGTAAGTCGTCTGCGCGGTGTGTTTGATTCGGAGTGGCGTTTGTTGATGCAGGTTATACCACCACGTATCCCATCTTCCACGAATTAGTATTGATCGCCATAACCGAAGAGATCCACCTATTTAAGAGACAGAGAAATATTAAATACAATGTTGCGAGTTAAAGAGAGAGAGAGTATACTTAAATATTTACCTTTTCTTTGGTAATTTTGAAAGCCAAGTCTCATGTGAGGTCGGGTAGACTGACCTAGTAGGCAGGGTCAAGTGAATCCTCATACAGTGCGAGTTGTCGGAACGTTTCGAAGGCGTCAGCGAGTTGGTGTACGTCAGTCGTAAGGTATATGTGCATATTGGCTCCGAAATTTTGACACATTGTCAGAAATTAGATCTGTTGTGCACGCTCATACTCCATCTCACTACAACTATTACTGGTGAGGTCGTTGTCAAATTTATATCGAGAAGGAAAGCAGCTTGTCACATTTAAAGGAACAAGTGAATCAAAGTAATTATAGGAAAAGGCGCCCTTGATAAGCGGACAGCCTTGAAAATATTCTCCGAGTCGAACATGCTGCGTGTATACTTCATCTGATTCGGAGTGAGATTCGGAATTGTAGTGAGTCGTGGAACTCGATTTTAATAAAGACTTTCTTTTTGTCTTCTTTGACCTCTTTTACAATAGAAATAATGCATTCATTGCCATATATTTCTATTTTGGCATTTGGATGACATCAACGTCCCAGTTTGAGAATTCTCCTACAGCCGCTGGGCAAATAATGTGGCTGTCATAGCCCTGGAAGTTGTGTATAAAGATGGGAAGGAATGTACTCTGTTGTCGCATATTCCCATTGCATTCCTGACATACTGCAATTTTTAATGCGCCAGTCAAGTGATCGTGCTTCTTTATTTTATTATCATTGCCTAGTGTTTTTTGACAGGTAACAAATGTAGCAGTGTGTTGCCGTAGTATTTGCTTTCTTCTCTTACGCTCAGAGGACTGTTTTTTGTGAACCATGTTGTTTATTCCACTGATAAACCTGTTGCGCAGTTCCAATAGAGTCGTCATTTCCTTTAGCATATAATTGTTCCCGGTAAATGCTCTATGCTTGTTCATCAGGGGAGTTGGCTTCATCGTACGAAGTGGCACTAGTAGGTATCCAACAGCCGCCATATTATGTTACTCAGTCTGCATTTTGTTCTTATCGCCATCTCTGTTTCGGACAAGTATGCACTCTATGTTTAAATAAATGACATAGGGGAAGCACTGCTCTGTTTGCCATCTTCTAAATTTGTGAAAAAGTTTCTCCTTTCGTAGGATAAGTGTCTCCGGCTGGCCTGTATAACAGAACTGCCTTTGTTGTTAAAGAAGTCTCTCAAAATAAAAAAATTGACTGCACCTCTCACAGTGTCGATAATAATGATGTTTCTGCTCTTTCCTTTTTGAATTTAACAGCCGGTGAAGATTATTAAATCCCACATAATAGGGTGGCTTTCCATTCACTTTAAAGTTGAGGACATTTATAAGTTTAGAGCCGGTATCTTCACAGAATTTTTTATGTCTTGGGAATCCTGAATATCTCATAATACTGACGAGATTCGTCAGGTCGTTGTCATCCCACTCGGGAAAGTTAATGTATATTCCCATATTGAGTCTCTTGAATGTCGGTATATCTTGCGCGGTTATAGGAAATCTCAAATCACTGACTTTTAGTTCATCGATCCATTCGGAGTATCTACTAGTACGTTCGTAGTGTGCCTGAATAACGTGATAGTGTGGTAAAGATAAAACTACTTAAAGTAAACCGTTGTTAGACTTTGCGTTAAGGACATTGATGACAGCTTTCATTGCCTTAAGTCGGGAAGGTAGCTCCACACAAGCATGACCACGCTTTGATGGACAGCTATAGTATCGCGTCAAACGGAGATATAAAAACTAAACTGTCTCTATAACCCAGTTGCTACAATTCTGGATAAATTCCTTCATCTTATTGAGAACATGTCGAATTGAAATATCAACAAAATTCAGGACTGGAAATGAATTCTGCGTGGCAGGATACATATAGAAGTTTAGAGGCAAGGATGTCCCCTTTATGCGGATCAACCTGGAGAATTCTATGACAAGTACTGATTGTACTTTGTATTATCACAGGAATTGTGTCTCTTCAATCACAGCAGGGATTTGTGAAGAAAAGTCAATAAGCGGGATCGTAGGGTTAACTGGCTCAAAGCGGATATATCGATTCTCACCATCAAACACATCCGCAGCCTAATAACGATGAACTGCGTCATCTCTTAATTCCATTATTCATAGGATAGAATGGGTAACAACTGTGGCGATGGCTTTTAAGCGCAGCAAGGCTATCAAACAAGTCAGAACATTGGCTACATTTAAATATACACCATCATATATTACTTATGCTGTTACAGGAAACCTACCGCTATCTAACATCATTTATTAACTGTCACCTGTAGAGAAGCAGAGGTACATGGTTGACGACGTTGTTGATAATTGATAGGCTGTTGCTGTTGTAAAGCAGCAGATGTACACGGCTGCTACTGACATATGATAGGCTTATGAGAAGGGCTCCAACTTATACTTCTAGCAGTAGAGGGAAGTGAATTAAACTGGTGCTCTATTTCACTATGTCATTTTCGGGAATAATATAAAATGGTGATGAGACAAACATATCCTGTTGGGATGAATGGATAGATGCTTCGAGTTGAGATGTAGACGATAAATAAGTAGGCGGCGATAGAAAGGATTGTTGTGCACATTTAGTCCGTGCGCTACTTCTAGAAAACATCAAAATTCGAGCACAAAAGGTTTGATATACTATTTGAGTAGCTACCAC
>JAUZND010087718.1:2740-15444 GCA_034780555.1 Coelogynopora nodosa
AGTTCGACCTGGAGTCCGTCCTCCACGTGCTCCCGGAGGACTACACGCTGGAGCGGCTGACCCAGTACCCCTCGCCGGAGGACGCCGCCAGCAACCTGGGAGTCACCAATCCCGAGCAGAGGGCTCGGTTGATCGCGGCGCTCGCCCCGTTGATGGACACTGCGGCGGGTGGACCGCAGGGTTGTGGAGGTGCAGCAGGTGCAACCGGCAGCGCCTCTATTCCCGAGGTGAGGGCTGCTGTCAGTCTGGTGTTGTTTTCTGTGCGCTCTCTGACAGAAGGGTGATGATTTTTTTAAGAAAGTGGATTTATATGTTACACTGTTTCTTGAAATCGTCTGTAATTTTTTCGATAGTGATTTTTTTGGTGTCGGTTTTAGTTAGAATTAATGGTTCTCGTAATCGTTGCATATCCGGAGATGTCATTGGTTTTTTAATGATGGTTAGTAATTTATGATAGTCTTAAAATGGGTAGATGCAGTCTAAACGGTATTTTGTAGTTGTACTTTCATGTCAAAAATTATAAAGGTTATTTTCTTGCTATTTTGCTTAACCACTAGTTAATTGTTTTTTAAATTATATATTCTAATTTTCGCTAATGTTCAACTTCATTTTGATATTGACTTTGTTATAGAGCTGCTAATTTAG
The DNA here is from genome assembly GCA_034780555.1 of Coelogynopora nodosa. Lineage (NCBI taxonomy): Eukaryota > Metazoa > Platyhelminthes > Proseriata > Coelogynoporidae > Coelogynopora > Coelogynopora nodosa. Next base: position 3,386 of record JAUZND010087718.1, read on the forward strand.
TTAGTAAATTTATATTATTAAATAAATGTATTATTTCTGTCATCATAAATGATTTTTTTGAAACATGCATTGAGAATTGTACTCATTGTAAACTTTGTTTGTATGTGAGTATATTTAACCGTAGCTGTGTTGACTTTACAACTAAACTCCAAGGTAAGAATAATTATGTTCATAATATTGAATTTGTGCAATTCTTATGTCAAATATTTTTCATTGAGAGATAACTAATCTACCCATTGAATAACACTTTTACTTATCCTAAAAAATGCTATATTTACAGCTTAGTGATTTTTATTAGTTTGGTTAATAAAGTTATAAAATCTAATTGTAAGCATTTTTTAATCCTGCTTCTGTTTTGGACAATCTTTTACAGGAATTATATTTTAAAACTGGTATATGCAAGCCTGAAACAAACACACTTATGAATAAATCGCTTTTAATTTACAACTACTATTAAAATAAATAATTGTTGTAGGTATTAGATTCCCCTATCCTGGGGTTATAATATTATTCCCTTATCTTTTCCTTACTGTTTTTAATTTTATAACAACTCAAACGTAGAATTGTGATACATATTATCATTAGAGCAGCGTATTATACATGTATGTGTCGCGTATATAACCTTTTCCATTTCTATTGTAAAATAAACCTATAATATTATCTACTTCCCGAGAATTAGGTTATCTAGTTTAAAATCGTCATCATGACGTGCGCTGTCATTCACTGAGATGAAATCGTCCTCGGTTGACATTATTGGTGTAAGCATGCGTTCATCACATCATTAGAATATAGTTAAAACATATTATGGTTACCTGTGTCATATTGCATCTTCTAGACATATCTATTTACTAAGCAAGCATCTGTAATGCAACATTGAATATTTAGAGTTAATCGCGTTAGCTACGATTCCTTTGTGCATGTGTTTGTTAGATGTTGTCGTTTGAATTAGTATTTCGTAACGGAAGATTCTATATTTTGATATCTAAATGTTAAACCTCTATACTATTTTAAATTAAATAAAAAATTATCATAAGTATTAAAATTGTCTCATAAATTCTTCATTTTGATAGAATATATAAGTACTCCTGGTAAGCTCCTTAATTTTGAATATTTGAAAAATCTCTTTTATTTGGAAACCTAGTGTTTTTATATTTTGTTTCATATGTGAAATTAATTTATCTTCTGTATATCGTTGAATATCTTCTGGATGTTTTCAGAAAAACTTTTTGATAAAATTAACCGGAACCTAGTTTCGTATAACAATTAAATATCTTTTATTTATAAAATAAAACGTTATAACCAAATGGTAGGTTTATTAAAAAAAATTTTTTTGCGGATATGCGATATAGTCAAATATATTATTCCAGCCATAAACCTTATGAAACGGTTACGCTTGTTCATGCGATTCTTTTTTTTAATTTCATTATATTATTTCAATTGCTTCTACTACTACCTGTAAATAGCTGGAATCATTAATCACAAAATGAATTGACTGTTTAATCGTAACAGGTCATTAATTATTCTACTGTGTAACAAACGGTCTCCAGGAGACAGCATGTTTCCTTGACGCAGTAGTTTAACTATAGATGCTTAAAGTATGCTTCACTAGATACAAAACACAAGAATTAGAGAAATACGTTCTGTGTTTTATGTTAAATTCATAGTCTGGCTAGTATATTAAAACAAGATATTTATCAATATATATTAAGTTTGAAAATGAGAAGTAGAGTTTATAGTCAACAATACATTTAGTATGTTGCAGGTCCTTTGTTCATTTTTTAGAGTATAGCCCCTCGAGAACAATAGTTAAAAAACCCTCGATAATTGCAAATACAAAAAAATTTGGTGAACACTAAATGTGTTCATATTGTCTTCTTTGTCATACATTTTGATCGACACATATTGTGTTGTTAAATTAAAGTACTAATTTGGTACATGTTTTAGTTGAGAGTTTTTTAAGAAACATTTATTTTCAAACTTTTTTTTAAATAATGTTCAACACTATCCTTAATTTTTCAGCTATTATATTTTTTTAAATATTGGAATTCGCAATTAAAAACACAATGAAAATAGATAAAGTGTTGTTTTTAATTTGCAATTCTTGTCATTTTGAAGGTATATAAATTGATTTTAAGATTGCCATGCATTGTCATAAAATATTATTATATTTAATTTTAAGTCTGATTTAATTAAAATTCGTTCAATTCAAAGTATATATATCTAGATGTATGCAAAAGTTTCCCTTAAATTTGGAAGTTACTTTCAAAAAATAATTTTTTAGTAATTATTTTTAAATTTCGAAGGTTTATTTTACTGTATTAATTCAAATTTAATTTACTGTTTATTATTATTTCAAATCCACAGCGAGCTATGAAGCTACTAAATTGCAGATCAATACTTTGCACGCCTTACATTGAACGTAGTCTGTCTACGTGTGTATGTGAAAATGATTCATTATGTTTTTAGTTGCTACAAAAGCAGATTAATACTTTGCACACATTACATTGAATGTAGTCTGTCTACGTGTGTATGTGAAAATGATTCATTATGTTTTTAGTTGCTACTAAAGCAGGTCAATACTTTGCACACATTACATTGAATGTAGTCTGTCTACGTGTGTATGTGAAAATGATCCATTATGTTTTTAGTTGCTACAAAAGCAGATCAATACTTTGCACGCATTACATTGAATGTAGTCTATCTACGTGTGTATGTGAAAATGATTCATTATGTTTTTAGTTGCTACAAAAGCAGGTCAATACTTTGCACACATTACATTGAATGTAGTCTATCTACGTGTGTATGTGAAAATGATTCATTATGTTTTTAGTTGCTACAAAAGCAGATCAATACTTTGCACACATTACATTGAATGTAGTCTGTCTACGTGTGTATGTGAAAATAATTCATTATGTTTTTAGTTGCTACAAAGCAGATTAATACTTTGCACACATTACATTGAATGTAGTCTGTCTATGTGTGTATGTGAAAATGATTCATTATGTTTTTAGTTGCTACTAAAGCAGATCAATACTACAATATATCGCTGATCAATACTTTACACGCATTACATAGAACAATGGTATCAATTCAAATCCGTGGTAGATAGGTAGAGGTAGGTGAGTGACAATATGCTATATTTTCTTGAATATCAGAATTATCAACGAAAGGGGAGGTGGGAAGCGCTTACCAATTGTCTTTCGCATTTTCTCTACTAGCGGATTGGTTAATTTTCGTAAAGCTACTGAATTCTTTAATTTCAATGAGCATTGCTTCCGCATCAAATTGTGATAAGCACGAAAACAGAATACAGTACTCCTTTTTCAAATTGTTATGTTTCGATCAACCTCCATTGTCTGTCGTATTGTGAGACGACACAATTGACTCTGACAAGATCATGAAAGGAATTCATTGAAACCCGATTATTGACTCTCGAGTGTGGCTCTGGTTAACAATGACGCCTTCGGACGACTTCCGACGTTGCTCGGTCCCCGAGATTTACGTGACCAGATGCCGAAACACTGCGTTTCAGCGCAACCTTCGTATACCTACCTTCCCTCTCAGTGTTTTGCTCGAACGTCGCCGGGTAAGGTTATACCGCATCATCCAGTATACACTTCAAAAAATATCCTAATTTTTAACAAACTATATTGCGTTATAGTGTAAAATATATAATTTTAAATAGTCTAAAACAATATTTTGTGAGTTTTTTGTTTACTCGGTATACAAAATCTAAGCAGGTAAAAGGATCACACTGAAATGTTTCTGTTGAACGAATCTTTTCTTTTAATTTTTTGATGGAGAACATACAAATCAAATGACAAGTGAAATATTGGGCAGGTGGAAATTCTACCATTTATTCGACTGTATAATCTTACTTTTTGCCAAATTAATTGTGATCATTAATAGTTTCCTAAAAAATAAGCTCTCTCATTTCCTCTAATTGAGATAGACCTATTTCAATCTAGCCCTTTACAACAGATATTTGTATTTATGAAAATTGTCCTTTATACATTATTTAACCAATATTGTTTACTGCACCTTTTAACTGTCAATATAGTAGTAACTATAAAAATAACCAGGACTTAGTAGTAATCATTTGTTGTAATATTCATCAAATGTACTTTTTAGCAAATGAAAAAATTCGAAATAGTTGTGGGATTGTAGGGTGGGCTCCAAAAATGTTGTACCGAGGAGTAACAGCAATTTCTGCTGAATTTATTGAATTATATGACAATGGGAACTTTCTGTTTCATACTTTTTATATATTCTATGTGTCTTCTAATGTTCTATTTATCTATATATATATTATTTTAATTAACACAACATTTTATCATAATGTGGGATATTTTGCATATTGATTTTCCGTCTTTCAAAGTATAGTATTAAATCGATTTTTAGTAGCTGCGAATATATTTAAAATGGCTGTACATATTGTGAGTAATGCTGATTTTATTAAATGTTAGTATTATGAAATTGGATATTTTTATGTTATGCTTATAATGCACAAATGAAATTTTTATGTCTAAAAAATGTATAATTTTTATTTAGGAATGAGTATAGTGTATACTAATAACTTTCCTCTAGATAAATAGAGTACGTATGGTATTTAAAAAGGTTTTGGTTTTACATATATTTTTTGTCAGAACAAAAATATTAAATAAACAAAATTATCAGAGTAATTAAAGAAAAATATTCATTATCAGGATTTTTCTATATCAATTTCTTTTTAGTATATTATATATTTAGGAAACTTCTCGCTTAACCTTCCTAGTAGTTTCAAAGTTTAAACTTTTATGAAATTATTGATTTAAACTTTCAAAATACCAAGCCTCTTTAAATATGTGATATGATAGTGTATCGATATTTGGTTGGGGTTGGCGGTAGGGAGAGGATAAGTTATTTTATTCGATCAGAAAATCTATCAACAAAGAATAAATTTTAAATAATTGAGTGAGAGTATCCTCTTCTGCAATTTTTAGAAACATATTAATATTGTATGAATGATAATATATTTTGTTGTATTTTATAATCGAGTCATAATCATAGTATTTCAAAATAGCATCGTCAAATAAATCAATATTCGGGTATACATTACTTTTCAATCGATTTTTGTTCAAGGTAAAAATTCAATTTCATAGGAATTTTTGAAACTTTATAAACTTCTTTTATACAATTGTATAATAGAAGTTAGATATAATATGTTGATCTATATTAAAATGCATTCATCATATTTATCATGTTTATCTATATTTAAATGTATTTATTTTCCATTACCATGCTCAATAATTATAAAACATAGTCAGGAATCCGTAGAAATTTTTGATTAAAGAGAAGCGGATTGATTCATATGTCTCCCGGTCGTATGGTGGTTTCCCGAATAATTTCATGAAACAAACTTTAATGTTTTATTTTATAAATTATTCATAATTCTAAAATATCTTTCAATCATGAAATATTTATTTTTCATTATTCACTAGGTATATAATGTATATCAATACATTTTTATATTGCTGTTATAATAGTCAAATTTATATAATATTTAATTTTAAAGAATCCAATAAGCTTATAAATTAGTCATTTATAATTAAAATATATTATTGTATTATATTATATTTAATGCCTCTTCTAACCGTAAACTAATGTAGCTAATACCTACAAAACCAAATATTTTTAATGAAATGTAGAAGTCTGCAAATCAGTCACATGTACATGATGAACTTATACGGTCGGTTATTGCATTGCATATGTCTTCCTGCCATATATATATTTACATTTTCATGATTGTAAAACATTTTTCGATTTGTTAACATCATCTAGTTATGAAGAATTTAATCGGTCAGGAGTTTGAAATGTTGAATTGCTTTTTTCTTTCTCACGTATAGTTCACTAGCCAACTAGAATAGTTTATAATTACTAAAAGCCAATTTGCTTCCATTTCACTTTCATCTGAAGCCTAGAGTTAGATATTTTTACAGCAATTTATTGTACAGTAGAATCTGGATTTCTTGTTTCTTACTTTCGGACTTCTTTCTGCAAGTTACAATATTTTGTGTGTGTATTTATTTATATCAGCACAATGTTGCTTGTTTTATTTATTCAACTTTCTTAGTTTACAATTTCTTGCGTCTTTTATTTACTTTTTTGTTTAAAAAATGTTTGAATATTTACAAAGGTTTGAAATTGAAAATACTGACTTCTATCTTATAGTTAAATGTCTATCTAACTATAGGCTAATGTAATCAACAAGGGTGACATTTGTGTACTCGTGTTATATGGCATGCGCACGTGTAATATTTTCAGAATCGTATTTTATTAAAAAATGTTTACCTAGTCATAAAAAAGCGCACGGCTTTATTTTTAATTCAAGTTTAAATTGGATGGCTTAAAACAATATGTTATTTAATGTAGCGAAAAACAATTATTATAAACTTTTTAAATCGCATTAAATATACGTTTTAAAGTGTTCTATGTATATAATTCGTTATATTTCTATGTTTCTGCATATGTACTGATGTAGTAAATCAAAAGTATTTTATTGATTATTTACGACAATAAACGCTTATATATAAACAGTTTAACATGTCATATTTATTACATTATTCTGTATATGTATAAACAACGTGCGAAAAATATTTTGAATCAATGGCGCCTTAATCGCAAGTAATAAATGAAATATTTTTGTTTTATTGTATCAAATTTTATTAATAAAAAATCGGGGGGATCTTTTTTTCCAACTATGTTATTTTTAAAAATAAAAAATCGATTTTATAAAATTGACAGTGCGCATTGAAACGAGTTAATCTGTGTAACATTATTGGTACGTATTAGTGCTTTGAGGAGGACGTGGTAACATGGAAAAGTTCGTATTAAATTAAATTAATTCTATTTCAACGTTATCGGCTTTTTTGACATCTTTATCTGTAAGTTTTACAAGTAAAACTAGTTTTTAAAACACACTTAAAAGAATATGCATGGTTTAAATTTTCTATATTTTTAATTATACCATAAAAGCGCACTGAATAATTTTTAAAAAAGAAGTTATTTCGCTTTTATTAAAAATTTTCTGTGTGAATATTTCTTTTAGAAATACCTATGTACCTATTTGTAAATATTTGGCCAACGCCATATAATGACATGTAGGCTATTTATGGAAAATTGCTTAATTCCTGCTATCGTTTCAAAGCAGTTATGTATTTTTCATATATTATAGCTCTTCCTATAATTTTGCCATAATTTGAAATATTATGATATCCTTTATTATTAAAAGTAGGCCTATTATGAAGATTGCATATATACGTTATTTATTTACCTTTAGAAAACTTTTTATATTTTAAAAGAAGACGCCTCTATTGCATTACCTAATATATCGAAGATTCTTAGCCTACAATTATACTCTCTATCGATATTAAACGAAATTCTAATTTTTGCTATATGCCCTACGCACAATATTCTGTTATTTTATTCGATTATTTTTATATTGCATTGTGTTCAAAACTGTTAGGTAATCACAAAAATACACTATATATTCAATTCTTTTGATAGCTAAAAGTAGAGCTAAGTTCTGTGGAACTTCTGCGGTCATGGTATATATATATATCATGTTTTCTGTAATGCTTGTAGCATAGAAATCCATGGCCAAAATGTCATATCTTTATATGTATAAATTTAAATTAATAACACAGAACTAAACGTCACGTACCGATGCACTTATGGGCATGTTTTCTATTATACGAATATTGTTATATTAAAAAGTGTATGTACGTAGATATATATATATATATACTGAATTGTAGTAGATGTAAAAATATATTTTTTCTTATTTAAAAAAGATCCCCAGAAATGTATGCTGTAATTAAAATCTTGTAACATTAGACACGATGTCACGAGTATCCAACTTAAAAAACCACACTCTTCAGATATATTATACTGCCATGAACAGAATTAAGGCTTGTGGTATACTTGAGTTCTGTTTTCTTAAAATTTGTTGCCCTTTATTAATTTTATTCATATCATATACCACTCTTCAAACATACATATTTCTCATTTGTAAATGTTCAGCTTTAAGGCATTGGTTGTTTTGCTAGGCTGTCTCCGTGATTGCTGTCATTAATGAAATTTCCATTGTTTTTTATGCAACTCGTAAATATAATATCTTGATAACAATAATAAATTGTTACGTTTATTTCTTTAAAGCATTTGAAATTGATGTAAAAAAGTGACGATATGTGCCCAAGTGACGATGTGTGCACATATATTGTAAAGATACTTTTAAATCAACAAAATATTAAGATTAATACATGTTTTGATTAAAATAAATTAAAAGGATTGAGTAGTAGTTGCATTTTCAAGTAGTTACCCTTGAAGTAATTTCACATAAACAATAATTATATGATTCAATACTTTTAAGCCAAACTTTGCAGTGTAGTATAAACATATACACAATTTATAACGTTAAAAATATTTTATTTTCTCTATTGTAATATTCTAAAAAAATTATATCGGTCGGTTCAATATAGATAGAAAAAAGTTTGAGGGAGGAAAAAGAAAGACTAACAGTGGAGGGGTTACATTTTGGAAGGTGATGTAGAAGGACAGGTTCCATACTACTGGGAAAAAATAAAAGAGTGAGCAAATTGTTCTCCGCCCTAAACTATGTAGCTGTTCAAGGTATGTATGGCTGTAACCCATTATAAGGATGTATTCTAATATATGAAGACATATTAATGCTGAATTTAAATAGATTTTAAATATAAATTTTATTCAATTCGCATTTGGAATGCGCAAATAGATGTATTGTATTCTGAAAAACAACATGACGTTCTATGATCAAAATTACTGGATTTAGATCTGATTATGGAAATGATCTAAATTGTTACATGTGAACATTTAATAAGTGTTTCTATTATATACTATTTCTATATTAAGTGTTTCGAATTTCTATAAAATTGATTGTGCCCAAATACTTTTCCTAAAGGCATTATTTGATCCGATCTAAAATGATATAAGTAATGAATAATAAATAAGTAAAGTCTGAATTATAAGACACATTTAACAAGTTATATGGTATATTATCAACCATGAAGAATTAGACGGCTTCGGAAAATGTCATGAAGATCAGCCAATTTTTCTTATAACTTCCACTCTGTGATATTTTTAGAATGCGAATAATTGTAGAAATGGTAAAAGGTCATTGGAATAGTTAACACATCCATAGATCATCTTCTCTCAGTGGATGAAGATAGGGTAAACAAAACTATTAGACCTTATTTTAAAGTGAAATTGAAATTGGACTCTATATTGTTGCAAGCTACAGACTTTGTATGTATTGATTAAAAAACTAAATTCTATTACATAGGTGACACGTTTTAATCTAAATAATAACTATATAACTGAGGGAGAACATTGCAATTGTAGCAATTAATACCAATCTTTGTCTTCAAATTTATAAATAGTTTTTTTTATAATGTATAGACATGTTTCTGAGTATGAAACTATATGACAAGCCATACATTAGAATTGCTTAGCAACCCTCTTGAATGTTATGTTAATATTTATTTTTCTAATGTAATCGATACATATTGTCTTGTCGCTTTGAAAGGACAATGCATCACTGGCAGGATGTCCTCATTCTGTGCGTTGTTCAATGGAATTCATAGAAGCTCTGCTTTATTTCAGACGTTGTGTTTTCTATATTTACAATTTTATGTAGCAGTCTAGTGCTCGTCAATTTATTTTGATAACTTAGCGAGACTTACATAGTCGCAGACTGAAAAGTTATAAACAATATTATAATTATACGTTATGAATTCAAATTTTCTTAATTATTCTATATTAAAAAGTAAGTTAATAAGTGGTTTGAGGTAACTGTTAGGGGGATTGGTAGATATCCTTGACGGATGTAAAGTTTTTATGGCATTTTATGTTTCGAAAGAGAGCTATGAAATTGACATTTATGGAGGAGTGGTTTTTTTATCTGTTTGAAGATAATTAACAATCAAAAACGAAAACCACGGGTAATTAAATGAGTATTTACTGCATATTGTATGAGAGAGAAATTACAAGATATAATTATATGTCGAAGTATTTTAGTATATAATAAGTTTAGTTTTTTTATTAGTGAATCTAAATTATTTTGAAAAGCATCAACATTTTGAAAATGGAAAGAATTCGGTCAATATTGGACTTAATACAGACTACACTCGAGTATTATAAAATTGATGTCGAAATATTCGTTAGCTTAGCCTACTTTGTACATAAACCAAATGTTTCAAGCACTGTCAAGAAATTTATATTTATTGCTAAAATAATATTTGCTATCCTATATTTATATGAATCGATTTAATGTGATATAATGTATAACTTTAGTTTATTTATTAATATATAATATAGATAATCTCCATTAATTGCTATAGGCCGTACTATTCGTATCGCATATAAGCGAACATCTTCAACAATAGAATATCAATATTGAGGAAAATAATACTAAATTAAAAGACATACCAGTCAGATTGTAATACTTTGTTTTTAGAAATATGATTTGAAATAAAGAATTTATATCCTACAATAAAATAACAAACTAAACACAAGTATTTGTAATTTAATGTAAGTAGGTTTGTAATGGTAGATATTTATAGAAAAGTATTATTTTACATACCTGAGGTCATCGATAGGTGTGGATTAAGGTAAAGTTATCAACCATAATGTAATAAATAATTAATGTTGTCCAATAGTCAGTCACACTATTTTGCTGAAACACTATATGATCATATTGTTATGTCGCTGAGTAGAGGAGTTGGTTACGAGAATATAGATCACACTAAAAGCTAACACACATACTGCCTTCATGTGTGCGGCAAAATTGCCTATATGACGCTATGTGGCTGGTTAGTTCCCGTTTACTACACCAACTATGTACTAGAATATGTAATCACCGAATGGAAGGGACAGGCGCACTGGCACTGCATCCCCCATGATTGCTGCCATTCGATAGAAGGATGTTATTAACTCTCGAGTTCTGCTATGTAAACAACGTGCGAGGAGGAGGCCTGTTATTGTACTGTTCGTTCATTTCCCTTTCAACAGAGAGGCTAGTATGCCAATTCAGTTGGTGGCTTGATCATGAGACACATGCAGTGTGTGCCTGCCTATGCCCTGCGACGGCTGGTGGGGAAGACTAATTTCAAGTTCGAGTGTCATCGGTTTTCAGTCAGTCCCGGTTATTTGTCACTTTAATAGGCGGTTTGGTTTGGTATATGGATGGGTGTTATCACCAGGCAATTCAGTTATTGATCGTTCGTTTGATTTCTGTCCCGGGTTGTTTTCAAGGATAAGACTAATTCTCTTTTCGACTGTCGGTGGTGTTTTCTCTCCCGCTCACTCACGCGCTATGTATTATCGCCAGTGAAATGACGCTGGCTCGCTCGCTGCCAATTCTTCTTTTCTGGTCTGGATCCTAGAACTCCGACTCTAATATATGCTAATGTACATTTCATTCCTCAACTATCCCCTTTCCCCATTCGGGAGTGTGTGCTCACGTCAACTTTCCGCCAATCAAACTATTGGCACTGGTGTGTTCTCTCCATGTTTGCTCATACTTGTTGCTGACTCGGTTGAACAACTCCTGAGCAGTTTTGCTTGCCTGTTTCACACGCGGTGCTTTCTAGTTTTCTGCAATAATATTTGCTAGCGCGCGACTGTACTGGCCGTAATACATAATGGTGTCTAGCTAGTTTTCGGTGCTACGAGGTTACCGACGTGTTGTGGGCGGAGAGAATGAACTCCTCCTTCCACCCGGCACAACCTTCGAGTTCTCGTCGGAGACTTGTGTCCACTATCGAGTCCAACACCTCAACGGTATACCAACAGCCGACGGACTCCTCCCTGCACGGGACTATGTTGCGTCGTCAGGGGAATGTTGGTCGACCCGTCTCCTCCAGCGATCAGTCGACGTCATCCTCGTCCACTCAGAGCGGGCATCTTGGCGCCATTACTACTAGTCCCTGTGTGCCACGCAGACACGCGGCATCAACGCAGAGTCCGCTCATACGACGACGTCC
>JAUZND010087729.1:0-15443 GCA_034780555.1 Coelogynopora nodosa
AATGGTAAAAGAACAAAGCGGCAGAATTTATATAATAATAATAATATAATAGCGGCAGAATGTATAGCATAAGAAAATGATTATTTTCTGCAATCATCCCATTTAAATTTTATTTCGTTTATCAATAAATTATATAATGGACTATCTTTTATAGAGAATCCTTTTACGTAACGTCTATAATAAGCTGCGAAACCTAGGAAAGTTCGGACTTGTCTAACCGTAGTTGGGTCTTTCCAATCTTTTATCACAAGAACTCCTTTATCGCTCAAAATGTGTCCTAAACAAACAACTTCTTTCTGAACAAGTTTAAATTTAGTTGGACTCAATTTTAAACCAGCTTCTCCTAATCTATGTAATACTTCATCTAATCTCGAAAGTTGGAGACCATATTAATATATCGTCTATTAAAGCTAAAACATATTTCCATGTTATGCCTGCTAGAACTAAATGTATTAACCTCTGATAAGAACTGCCGGCATTGGTTAAGCCAAATGGTAAGACCCTAATTTGATAACTACCTGTGGACGTAACGAACGATGTCTTCTCTTTAGATTCCTCTTCATTTCTATTGCCCAATAGCGCTAGTTAAATTTAATGTAGAACATATTTGGCATCATGAAGCGCGTCAATTATATCCTGAGTTTTTAATAATGGAAAACTGTATTTTTTTGTTATATTATTCAATTTTCTATAATCTACAAAGAATCTATATTCATTATTTTTTTCTTTACTAATATTACATTTGCTCCCGACGGTGATTTTGATTTTTCCATAACGCCTTGGTCTCATCCTTTCTATAATTTCATCAACTTTTTCTCACATTTTAATAGGCTTACCGCGCGGTGTTTCTTTTATAGGTGCGTTATTCTCTGTATTGATTCTGTGTTTGATAAGTCTAGCACCTATTTCGTCTTTATTCTTTGAGAATACTTCGTTGTTATGCTTATTCTATAATGATTTAAGTATATTTTTCTGGGCATTTGTTAATTCAATTTATTCTACTTTTAATGCTTCGAACAGTTTCTTTTGGTCAAATCTACCATTTACGTTTCGTGAACTAGATTCGGTAAATTTGTTAAATTCGATAGATTTTATCGTTATATAATTATTTTCACGAAATTTGAAAAGTAATACTTTTCAATAAGAGGATATTTATTGATTCCGAGAGAGCGTAGCGATCGAGGATCAATAAATATCCAAGTATTGAAACGTGCTTTTCGAATGAGTGAATGTAATTTATTTTTATGCGTCTAGATTGACATCGATTGAAATATGATTTTATTCAAATTCAACCAAATTCTTATAATCGTAAATCAATATTACTACACTAGTGTCTCCTGCGAATTAAAAAAATACGTTATCTAAAATCAGGGCAAACTTTGTCGTTGATGACAGATAGATTTGTCACAAAATCTACACCTTGTCTTCACTTTATTGAGTTTATTGGTTGACCATGTAAACTAAGTATACAAAAGTAACCCTTTTGATTGGGAAGCATTGGTGGCATGACTGGAGTGACTACTATTTCGACAATAACAGCCATTTGCGAATCAGCCAGAATAGATTTTATACATTGCACGATAGGCGATTGTATGGTCAGGTTTGTCTCTCTCCGTTTGATATGGGGCTTACCTAATTCAGAAATTCAAATCGGTAAGGCGTTCATTGTTGCATTGATATATGCAATGACCGTTCAAAGCAGCAACATCTAGTGCTAATGTAAGTACATCTGCATCCACTTCTTCAGGTTCCAAAACATTTTCTTCAGAATCGCTGTCGACAGCATCTACCAGAGCAGGCTCTCATCGGCACGTCCACACTGTTCGAGGCAGTCTCCAACTGCGTGCCATAACTAAATATGGGGAGATAGGTTTAAAATACATACAAATGAAAATATCATAGAAAATTAGAATACTCATGTAATTTATATATAAATTATAATATTGAAAACAAAAAATATAAATAAGGTGTATGTAAAGGTGTACCTTTGGACCATGATTCATCACCTGCCTTTTACATTAAATATTAAAATAAAATAAAAAAAGTTATTCAGAAATCGCTTTTTTATAATATACGAAAATTAGGAAAATCTCAGAAACTATTGCCCTAGAGCTTTCTAATTATCACTTCATGATTCCTCGTTTTATTTTACATAGTATATAAAAAAAAATTCTTAATGTGATTTTTTTAAATAAAAAGAAAATTAAAAAAACCTGTAAGTCATTTGTAGATACTATCATATATATTAAAAATTAGAATATCTCAGAAACTATAATATACCGCCTTTTAATGAGCTTTTTTGGATTCTCTGTTTTATTTTACGTGATATATATATATAAATGGGCTATACCTTGTTTTCCTTTCTTAAAAAAAGTAAAAGAAAATTTTAAAAATCTATTATTAGTAGCTACTCTCATAATGTGAAATATTAAAATATCTATTAAACTATTTAATTAACATTTTTGAATTCCCTGTTTTATTTTACATAAAATATGAAACAATTGACCATACCTTGTGTCAGAAACTATTAAATATACAGCCTTCTAATTACTATTTTTAGATTCCTTGTTTTATTTTACATTGTATATTAAAAAAATTGGCCATAACTTGTTTCCTTTTTTAAAGAAGTAGAAGAATTTTTTTAAAACTAGTCATTTGTAGCAATTTTCATGTGAAAAATTGGAATATCTCTGAAACTATTAAATATACAGCCTTCTAATTACCATTTTTGGATTCCTTGTTTTATTTACATGATATATAAAAAAAATTGTGATAATTTACTTATTTTTCTTAAATTTAAAAAAAGAATTTAAAACAATCTATTCTTAGTTGCTTATACTATCAATATCATATATATAAAAAATTAAAATATCTCAGTAACTATTAAATATACAGCCTTATAATTAAAATTTTTGCAGTCTTGTTTTATTTTATTAAAAAATTGGCTATAGGCATAACTTTTTTCCTTTTCTTAAAAAAATAAAAATTAAGCATGTTAATTGTTAAAAATTGGAATATCTCAGAAACTGTTATATATATTTCCTTCTAATTAAAATGTTTGGATTCCTTATTATAACATACATTTTATTTTAGAAAATTGACCATAACATGTTTCTTTTTCTTAAAAATTCTAACAAAAAAATTCGCTTGTCAAAAATAGTTCGTCTTTATTATATATAAAAAATCATAACATCTGTGAAATTATATATATACAGCCTTCTAATAAACATTTTTGGATTTCTCTAGAATCCTCTAGAATTTTCTAGTGTATACTGTTCAAATAGAAAATATATATTGGCACCGCCTTTACTCTTGAAACATAAATAACATACGCATTATTATATACTACATTATTTAATAATAATAATCTAACTGTGTTTATAAATATACACATATAAATAACTTACCGTACGAAGAGATAACGAAGTAAATATATGTAAATAAAAATATATAGTTTTCTTAAAGGCGATAAATAGTTACTCAAAAACCTAAATTCTTTTAAACAAAATTCATTTAATTGCAACAATTGTAACTGATCGAAATATATTTAGTTTTTATCATGTGACTGTAGGGCCTACTCTGAAAGAGAAATATAATTAAAGTTATTATACATTTTTTTTACGATTATCTTATTTTTCTATTAATTCTTTCCTAATATCATCGGCAAGTAAGAAAACATAGAGTGGTATGAAATAGTTAAATAATTATGTCATATTTATATATGTTATTTGCATCAATTAAGGTCAAACTGTAATAATGCAACATTCTTAAACGTAGGCTAAAAGTAGTTGGTGAAAACTTATTTGATTTCTGTCTTATTTAACAATATTCCAGATGCCACTCTTGTGGCCCAAATTATATTTGATGTTCTTCTCTTTAAGTTTATACATTTTAAAGAGATAAAAGTTTCCTTTCATGTAGGCTTTCCATCTACACTGAATAAGTATTTTAGGTGGTGTTGTTTTGCGTGCTTCATCTGTTACGGTAACGTATAGGCTCCAAAAATGTGTAAAATATTTCAAATGTAATATCAACGTTGTCGACGGACCCGTATAAAGGAGTCTAATCAAATTCGGAGAATTTTTTTACTAAAATAGTTCGGATAATTTTCACGAAAATCGTACAGCGTAATTGTATTTTTGGGAGGAGGTTTACACGATTTCCTATACACAAGTTATGGTCAGACAATGACAGAGGTGGATAGTTGGAACATTTAGAATAAGAACAGTCTACAAGAATTATATCAAAAATAGCATTTCTACAAGTTGGTGATATATAAATTTATTGTGATTATACTGAATAGTTACCTGTTCAGAAATATATATTTTATTGAACTACCCACATAAAAAAACAGTTAATATTATGTGAATACGAATTTTTTATTTTGTTAAAAAAATTGAGAAGTAAGTAATAATATTTCTGAAATTATTACAGAGAGGTCAGAGAACTATAACATGTAAATAAAACATGTTTATGTTAATTATACATCTACTTGATATCGAGCGGTTTTTAAGTATATCAATATTAGGAATAATTGTGTATCCAAATAGTAACATCACCTCCTCTATGGTAAGAACTATTATTACTGAATAAAGAATACAAATGAATATAAAATATATTACTGTCCATTGTCGACTGAACATTTTTTTGGTTATGATATTATTTAATAATCTTTGTTCCAGTTATGTGGAAAATGAACTCGCATAATATATATCTCAGCGGCATGTCTGCAAAAAATACTTTTTAGTTTGTAGCAATAAAACTTAGCCATTTTGCATTGAAAAAATATTTCTAATTCTATATTTATGATTTTCTGTTTTTCACATTGACATCAACTAAATCTTAACATTTACTTTATTTATATGACCGTATCCCATTTCTTATATTATAACCTGATGTTAAATTTGTTCAGTATGCCTTTCTACAAAAAATAATGTTATTTTACGAAATGTAAGTAAAATTACCATTCATTTAATATTTTAAAATTGTGTAATATGTCGTATGTTCAAAAACTACATTCAGTGATACATGTAATTAAATCTTTGCCTTTATTTATTAAATGAATGTTATGTTTGAAGAGTCTGTGTCAGCTTCCTTCCAACATAATCCTAATATATATATATATTACATGAAGTCTTCGTATCTTCTTAAAGACATTATTATTTAGACGACTCAGATGTTAACAAATATACTCAAAAGTGAACATAAAACACACTACAAATGATCAATTTATTAGGATGAATGATCAATGGCGACTTTGATAAGTGGATTTTGTTTCAAGATTAACGTATGCTCATAATTGATATACATATATATATATATTTAATTTTTTTAAATAATAGTCAGTTAAAATTCCAAATAAAATTTATTTTATATTATGTAAATAATATATATTTACAATTTGATTATTCATACAGTTTACTATCTAATTGCAGTATCCAACTGATCAAATTAACAAGTTAATATTGGCGACAGAAGGCAATGACAGATGTGCTGATTGCGGAGAGGCTAACCCAAGATGGGTCTCGGTCAATATTGGAGTCATTGTTTGCTCCAACTGTGCTGGTATGTATATTTATTATAAAGACAACTTGTAATCATGGATTTTCATAGACAATATGTAATATAATAAATTTCTGTAATAAATTTCAGCTATTAAATAAAATGAATAGAAATATGTTTTTTGTATATTCAATAACATTAAATTTATTAATACAACTTTAGATAACATATTATTGCACATAACTTTCTTCTTGGATGAATTTTCATGTTAAGAAGGTGTCAGAGAGGGACACATTATTTTACGATTATTTTTCAACATCTGTGGAGAAGAAATAATGTATGATGTTGTTTAAAAATATTTAGAATGACCCGGATGGAATTTAAGTACGCAGATGATTATTTAGACAAAATAAGAAATAGTCACCTAGAAAGTTTAAAAGTTCGGCATATATGTTTTATATATTATATGATCATTAAAAACTAATCCTGCAAAGAAGACATTCTCATTGTGAAAGAGATCACGAATAAAATGTCTTGGATATGAAAACATCGTAATTTATTAAGGACCTCAAAAACTTTTTGTGAGATATCTTTTGAACGAGTGAGTTGTACTGAGCATTGTCAGAGAAAAAAAGCCATCGGAGTCCCAGAAGAAGAAAGCATATTGAAAACTATTAAAAAACGGCAGATCAGCAGAAAACATTGTTCAAGAAGGATTCTCCTTCCACAATCGAAGAAGATATATGAAAGGCTCCAACATGCAAGGATTTCACAAGAGAGCTTTAGTGGACGACATGAAAAACTGGAGCGATAGAGGCTTGACATCTGCTAGAATGAATACGTGTCGCATAAGAAAACCAACGGTTCTGTGATGGACTGCGACACTTTAACGACAACTTTTTAACGATTATGTGTTTTTCGTGCAACATTATAAGTCATACAACAATTATTTTTCTCAGTATAGTGCTTTTTTACTACATTGCATTTGAAAGACTTTGAAACAAAGGAATATCTATTTTTTATATGACGTGTCCGATTTTTTATATATTGCATTATTCCACGATTTTAAATCTATATATTTTTCTAATAATAGAATTAAGTAGAATAGTATTAATGCATAATTATTGTAATTCGGATATATGCATTGGTGTCCGAATGTATGCTACATTCTACATTTTCTACAATATTATTACGTCGCATTCTTTCTGATTAAATCATATGTATTCATAGAACTATACTAATATTTATTATACATTTTTTAATTGATGAGTAATGCTGAACATCGCGCGTATATAGAATATGATACAAGTAATATGACTAAAATGATTTCCATTAATTTTATATTATTATAGATGGGATAATTTTTATGAAATACTTTTATCATATTGCTCATTATTAACATATATCATATTCTCTTCTACTGCTAGCTCAATATTTGGAAATAGTTAGGTATAACATCTTATTTCTCGTCGTTAACTTTGCGCCAAATGTACTAAGTTAACAATATGGCTATGCATGTTGAATATGAGATAATAGGCCGAGGACTGACAAAATTTGATAAAATGAATGTGTAAAACATGGAAGTCGTATAAAATATAACGCGTCTCCTATGATATAATTAATCTACCCACTATAATATTATGTGACTAGAATAATCGATTATTTTTATATGAATTGCAAAATACTTAAATTTACGATTCACGTAAAATCTAAGATGCTGAAATTGTTTTTATATTGTTTTTTCATAAATTATTGGCATTTAAATATTTTGTTGAAGACAAAATTAATACAGCATAATAAAACATTTTTTAAAGTACTAAAGGAAAAATACCTTTATATTAATTTAACAATGTACTTAGCTACATTCGTATGTATCTAGATCTACATATGACTTTATACGCATCAATATTGACTATATAACCCAAACTATATTAGTAAATTCTATCAGAATTTAAACATATACTTATAACATTTTGTTCAAAAATAAAAAGTAATGTTTAACAATGCAAATACGATTTATATAATAATATTATTACATATCTTAGCATGCTAAAAATAGTAAATTCAGTAAAATGTGGCACAGTGTTACTAATTTATTTTTAGCCGTTGTTTGGTATGTATTAGTTTGAAGTGTTTTAACATATATATGTTTTTATTATATTAAATCATTTGTTTTTGTTTCATTGCTGACATTAATTAATTATGATTGAATACGATTGAATATGATTGAAAGTTAAACTGCATGAGTTCCCAATATATTCGATAAAAAAGATATACGAAATAATATAGTTACATTACTGGATATTTATTACAGACAATTGTGATGTTTTATTTACTTATAGTAAATATTTATTTCTTCAGATTGTTCGGACACTTTATCCGCAGACAGTTAAAAACATTTTTTTTTATATATGGGGATTTTTTCATCTTGTACACATCAACATAAATGTTAGTTAAATTTAAGACGTTTACATAAATTATGCAATAATTTAGAGCCGGTATGTATCAGTACGCGTGATAAATATGCTCAACATTTCAAAACTAGGTAACATTTACATTTATTAACTATTAATCTATTAAATATTAATCTTCCAAACTACGTTGTGTTCATAGTGCAATCGTGGATATCACCAACGACACCAATACTAAAATCTCTTCATCGGTACCTATTAATATGCAAAACGGCACTCTAGTTTCTATACGTAATATATAGATGTCTATATTTAGTCAATTGTCTTAATTTGTATTCTTCCTTCATCATCAAATTGCACAAGTAGAGATCGTGCTTTCTCGTTCGACAAATAGGACCATGTTTGTGAAACCCTTCCTGATAGTTTATGCTCAAATTTAGACTTTCAACTTTTAGATGTCGACTGACATTTTAAAAAGTTATATATTATTTTTGTGACATAATGAAATTATTGAAGGACTATATCAATTGAAATATAGTATTATTTAATAAAAAATATCTGTTGCATATATTATTTCATTAATTGTTATGTCTCGATTAGCCAACTCATTATATATAGTTATTTTTCTATAAATATATTAATTGAAGTATTAACCGGTATATATGGGAGCTGTTTACACTTACAAACAAATAAAAGTATATTATTAACATATAATATGTAACAGAGAACGTAATATTACTTTAATAATAAAAACACCTACGGGTATGTACTACTACTAATTTATTCAAATGTAATAAGATTTGATTTGTTTTTATTTTTTCATATTGAAAGTTAATGTGATTTGTTAAAAATGTTGGATATATGTTAAGAATATATGTTGGTTGTTATATGTTATATTAATGGCAGTACTCTAATTTTTAGGTCCCCATCGTAGTCTAAGCACCTCTGTTAGTCGGATTCGTTCTTTGGATCTTGACAAATGGACAGTTGAAGAACTAAAATCTTTGGAAAATATAAGCAATATTAGATCGAACGAGATCTATGAAGCGAATCTTCCGCCTTACTATCTAAAACCAGATCACAAGGGCCCGGACACATTGAGACGAGAATTTATTCGCGCTAAATATCTTAAAAAATTTACTGCTTCGTCGACTGACCCGACTATTACTCTTGAAAAACAAGGCAAACTAATGAAGAAATGTAAAAAGAGTAGCGTGTATCGGGAACGAACATTTATTCTTTCACAAAAAGATAAAGCGCTGTGTTACAAAATTAAAGAAACCGATACGGACTATAAAGCGAGTATTCCACTGGCCAATCTTAATGTTACAATAATTAAATCGACAGACATTAATAATTTTTGTATGGAAGTTTTGGCTCTTTCTTTTAATATACAAGGTCAAAATACCAAACGTTACATTTATCTTAATAGTAGTGAACCGGGCGAGATCGTTGCATGGCTTCAGGCGATTCGTGGCGCTAAATATCGCCAGTTTGTCAGTGAATCGTACGGTAATTTACCATCAAACATATTTCTCAGTTATAATCACGACATATCTGGCTGGCTTTTCAAGACAGGATCAAGATTGACGGAACCTTGGAAACGCCGCTGGTGCTTTATTGGTGGTCATAATTTGTGCTACATGGAGGAACTTTGGGCTCCGGTTACAAAGGGGAACATTTTACTTGGTAATCCGGGTAATGGCTTCTCAGTCATTGAGGGGTTTCCAAAGAAATGTAGAAAGCCTGAAGAAGGTTATTGGGCATTTACGATTACTTGTCCTACAAGGACTTACGTTTTTGTTGCGGAATGTAGGGAAACTGTGAAATCTTGGGTTCAATCCATTCATAAAAGTATAACAAATTGCGATTTTAATTGAACTGCAATGTACGGTTTGAAAGGCGCGAACATTTTAGCAACATTTTTTGTGGTGAAATTGTTTTCAATTCTAAAGAGAATGTTTTTTATTCGAATTGGGAATATTACCTTCCTTCATGATTTTGATTATATATGAGTAATTTTCAAGAATTTGTTTATAAATATACTTTTTGTTGTTGTATATTTTGTAATTTTATTAACTAGACATGTTGCGGTTAATAGAGAATTTTTGTTTTCTTCAACAATTTGTTTATACATTTGTTTATAAATTGTACTAATTAGTGAATTTATATATATTATTTTTTATATTTACAATTTAATGTGATTATGTACATTTTACAATAATTATGTAAATTTTCAATCTTTTTTTTTTAATGTTAACTATTTTCATTATGCTTTCACTATTTAATCAAAAGGGATTTCTCTCTTTTGAAATTTTTCATTACGAACTATTTGTTTAAATGCTTTTTTGAATTATTTAATTTTTAATTTTTTTATATAACGATTGTTATATATTATATTTATTATAAAAATGAGTAGAATATTGTAAATATGTGTTGTACCTAAATATTTATTATTGCATAATGTCATTGACATACTATGCAAACGTTAGTTTGTGTCATTGTTTTCATATTTGTTGTATTATAACATAGAAACATATATTTATGTATGAAAGAAATTATCAATAAATTAATAAAAAGTCATCAACAAATTTTTTGTCATCACGTTTTACATTTGAGCAGCACAATAAAAAACTCAATTAAAAAAAACTTGAAGTTTTTATCAAAGATTTAGTTGCTTTACAAGATGTATAATATTGCTATCACGCAATATTCACAGGGAATTGAATTTGTCTGTAATTTTTACTTTGAGGTATTATCGCGGTTTTAAAACTATTTATGAAAATTAAACCTTTAATCGAAGATAATCCCGTAACCAAAGTCGCTAAGATCGTTGAAACTAAATGGATCCTCTTCTTCCAATAGCTTATATGTTTATCCGTAGTGAGGTGTCTAAAGCTCTAATCTCAACATGACGGACGAAAAGGGGGAGGGGGAGGATTTCTCACATTTTATTTCATCATCTCCCTATACTATATTGCAAAATTTGTATATCCAATTGAATTTTTTTAAAGATTAGTTGAATATTAAATGAGTTTTTTTAGAATGTTTTTGATATTTTTTCTGTGGATTGGTATAGCAGTAAATAAATGTAATAATTTGTCTTCCTATTACGAAATAATTATTTTTCTTGTATGAAATAGTTTTGTTAAAATTTTCTTTATCTGTGTCGACCGACCTGCAAGTATCCTGCAAAAATTGATGACCTGTCGAAATCATGCTAAAATCCTGCAAAATGATTCCTAGACCTGCAATTTTTTATTACATTTTAATTTTTTTAGAGAAACACCCCAATCATCGTGTAAGTATGATGGCAAAGCTTGCCCAACGGCTGAAATAAAGGAGACATGCCAGAGAATTATTGGAAAAAGAATCAGACCGGAAGCGATTGTGCCTATTTTTGTAAAAAAATAATTAACTTGTGTTCTTGTGCTCAACAAACAATTTATACTATTAATTGTATCACTATTGATAACGTTTTATCTATAAATAGTTTTCATCAATTTTCAACCTGCAAATAATTTTAAATCCTGTAAAAATCTTGCAAAATAATTATGACAGTCTGGTCGACAGCGTGTTTATATTCATTTGTAAAGATTTTTGTATATTTTTATGAAATTTATTTAAATGGCTATAAAGAGGAACGTGCTTAGTTTGAAGTATCATGTCTGTGAATGTTGACTTAGGCTCATATGGTAGAAGTACAGGGCAATTTCATTTGTTGGGTGCGTAACGAAAAAGTGGACATCTGCGTAACTCGAAAACGACATACTTTTATCTTCCCCAATTTTAAGACAATTTAATCAAAATTATTTTTATTCCAATATGTGGAATGTTTGATAATATAACCAAACGTTAATCTACGTTGTCTATCTATGTTTCGATCAATGCAATGGACTTTTAAACTTCGTTAGTTGCGTAACACCGTTTTTGTTAGGTGCGTAACATTTATTTAACATGATAGTAATACATACAAAAACTGATTAGAGTTAACAGCATTATAGTTAACATTGGAATTAACATAATAATTATAGTTAACAACAAATAACAACACGAGTTAAGTTTATGAATGCACCGGAAAGGTGTAGCACAATCTGGTTCTTGAACCACTCTGTATGGGCTCTTGGACGATCTGAATATCTGACAATGGGTAAACCAAAATATCGGGTCGTTTGGGCCATCGCAATTGACCTGAACCAATCGTCTCCAAGCGTGTTCACCAAGTATCCGTCATCTGAAATGCCTGTAACATGACCTGGGTAGCGTTGACCGTTGTATTGTAACTTCAACCTACTGTCATACTTCGACTAGATAATCGTCCCGTCGGAAAATTTGATCCTCTGTATCTAGCTCTATTTCCTTCTCATGATCGTCCCGTCGCATATTTGGATCCATTTGATATAGCTGCAAGAGTGAAGCTTCGTATTGTTTGAATACGTTGATGAGCTTTTTTTCAGCTGATGCAGACGTGTGTGGTGATTCTTTAATTGTTTAAGAAAACTCTCGTTTTCTTAATCGCATTCTTCTCATTCGTTCCTTCGCTTGATTTTTTTTGTTCGCATCACTACTATAGGGGTACATCACTACTACACTACATCCCTTTGCTCGTAGAAGACGGCTTTTTAGACGATTCATTTCTTTATGTTGGTCTCCTTTTCGCTGTCTATATGCTTTGTGTCTATTAACCGAATGATTCGCCATAATCGCTCAAAAGAATAAATATTATAAAAATCGGCAAAACTCAGGAATATGAAACTAATTACACATGTAAAAAACAAGAAATCAATACTATATTTAGTTCTGCATTTACGGCTACTTATTAGTACCTATAGGACAAAGACGTTAGAATAAGAGATATGGTGTTTTTTTATAAACATAGATATGAATTTACTTTAGTTTGTAAAAAGTAAATCCATATCTGATTATAAATATTTGATTATGTCAATTTCTCTGATTGGCTCACAGTTCATAATATTATAGGTTCTATGCAGTAGAAGGTAAGCGAGTAAGAACAATTAGCAGATTTCGTTTGTAGCCTATTCTCATAGATGTAGAATAAACATCTATGCCTATGCTCTATATTAAGAGTGTTCCGTCTAGTGTAGGAGTAAATCCAATTTCTACTGTTACGCACCTAACGTTGGGTTGTGTTGAGTGGTGTTGTAGGTACTAGGAGCAACTTGAAATAGTTTTTAAAGCAATATAATTTTTATGCACAAAAATAATTAAACTATTTCACTGAAATTCGTTAGGTACAATACGTAACATACAAATTTACTTTAAAATATATGGATATACTAATATCTGTAACTCAATGACTAAATTCGTATTAGCTTTCTTAGACTGCCAATTACCCACCGTGCACACTTATTAAAGCACGCCACTTTAATTATGAAACACATTTAACATGGATTTTGGCTGGCTGCAAGGTGCATCCACAATCCATATTAAATACTTCAAAAATAAATGTTCAGGACCATTCACACGAACTTACAAAAATACACTTTAAGGGCAATTTCACGCCAAAGGGAACAAAAGTGACCTCATAAAAATATTGTGTCGTGGTGTTTTAGAATACCATTTCAGTTTAAAAACACTATCTTATTACTGATACAGATTACATAATTTTTACGTTAGGTCATTTTAAATAATGGTTTACCAAGAAATAGTCAGATGCTTGCCGTAAAATATAATTTGTAAACTTTTCAGATTTCGGCATAATATATTCATAATATGTTGTTAATGATATTGGCTGATCTAAGCTGTTGCGTCCTGCCAATTAATCATATATTATATGCCTCCGCTAGCAGGTGGTACGGCACGTCAAAATCCCAATAAAGTCTACCTATAATATTATGTAAGTAGTCGAATTTTTTAATATGGTCAAAAATATGTTTTAATTATGTAGAAATCCTATTAAGTCTGATAATACTAATTATTATTAAAAGTTTACTGAATGTTGCATCAAAATGTGGTAAGTATTAATTATCTTAAAAAATACATATTTAAAAACGACTTTAAGCTCCTGTACAATATCGAGTTAGCAATATCTGTGCTCAACTAAAAAATTTCTGATGGCATATAATTAGTCGGTTATAATGTGTACCAAGTGTAATGTACATAAATATATATTGAATTGTAAGTGGAATACCCTCCAAAACTCACTATAATCAACTAAATATTACATTCATAGTAATACACTAAAGGGCGAGGCATGCCAGTGCAGTAAAACTTCTGTGTAGCTTCCCTAGTTATTTATTTGAAATTATAGATTTTTTGTCGAGATTAAAATCGACTTATCATACGTAGGTTTATTATTGCATAGCTGTTGATGGATCATTTGCTTTAACGAATGTTTTGACCGGTCCTGGAGTGTCTGTTATAGCGAGACTACACTGGTAATAGTTGTCTCTAATCAAGTGAAATCACACAGTACGTTTGAGTAATAGCGATATGTTTTACATAATAGCGAAACTTTTCACATTAAATTGTCTAAGTTTATTTCACGTTTGAAAAAGCAGATATCGAAAATAAATGGTAAAAAATAAGTCAATTGGTGAGTATTGGTTAATTAATTTACCATTTAGACTCCATGTAAGTCATACCAACATTTGCACCAACATGTGGAGTGAACGTATCACGTAGAATACTTCAGTAAAAACAAAACAACAATGCCATGTAGAAAGAAAATTATGATTAAGGTCTATTTATATAAATATATTTACATAATACATGTACAGTAGAGTAGGCTTACGGCTATAAACAAACAAAGCATAATCATGATATATTGTGGAGATCCGTCACTTATAAGTTTCAAGGAGGGTTTCGGGAATCTTCCCAGCCTTCTTAAGGGCGATAATTAGATCCTTGCGGGCGCTGGAATATTCTTGTAGGACTGGAGTTTGAGGATTGAGGAGAGCCGGAAGAAATTGTTCCAGATATACTTGTTGCCTGAAGATGAAAGAGAGACAGATATTTACATTGTGGGTTCCGGCGCGATTTCAAGAGAATCATAAAATATGTTTCAGACCCAAAATCCAATTCAAAGTTACATGATATTAGAAGAATTCGAACCACAAATACTAAATTATTAAACCCTGTATGTCACGAGATATTACTGAATATTTTATAAGCTACATGTAGACCATAAGTAATACGTACGTCTACAATATGTTCTATGCTATGACCGATATTCAAAACATATAATCGAGATTTAAAATCCGTATATTACATTACAATATCTTGGCTTTTTTACAGATTGGAAAGATAAACCACATAAGAATGTGTGTTTGCGTGCTCAAACATAAGAAATATAACCTTTGAAAGAAAATTAAAATATCGTTAGAAAGAAAATATTTATATTTAAATTACGAAAAATAAAAATGGATATTTAGCCACAGAAGAGGCAATTGTGTATATGGGCAATTCCATGAAAATGCAGACACAGAAGTGATTTTTAAAATTTTGTTTTAGTTATGCAAATTATATATTTTTGGAAAATTCATGTTCTTCGATTTCATTTTCTGTTCA